>JABFPU010000030.1:0-12192 GCA_022817225.1 Nyleta sp. ZL-2020
CATCGTAGCTGGTGGTATTATTTCCTCGTGTCTGGTGTTCAAGGTTGTTACCGGTTCAGGAACATCAATGTCGATGATGTTCAACTCGAACTTGTCCCTCTCGTTAAAAATAAGTTTTTTGTCTATTTTCGTGTAGACAATGCGAGGCAGTTCTGTGTATGATTGTCCCACAATGACTGAACTCTGCTGCACATCAACTGCTACTTTTCTGAAAATAATGTCGTTACCTGTAATGCCGTCGACTGTCAAAGAGGCTCGGATAATGCCACATTACTTTACAATATTTCCAGTCGTTCCGAACCTTCGTAACTCACTGGTCCTGATATCTATCGGAAATCCTCCTATAATCGTCGCAGTAGCTTTTATTGTACAATCCGAACTGCCGGGGTCGATCATGGCATCAAACTGTGTCTTACCGACTATGACGTCCTTGGAATATTTATCTTTTGGTTTTGGTTTCGCTGTAGACAGGAAGTTTACTTCACCTGAGTCCATTGGTATTGGTTTGTCATTCTTGTCTCGATTGGGGCATCTACGGGCGTAATGTCCTTTCTGGTGACACTTGAAGCATTGAATGTAACTCATCTTCTTTTCTTCATTGATATCATCTTTCGCTGTACCTGATTTATTCTCGGGCTTCTTTCCGCCAATCGTGTCGTTTGACCTCTTCTTATCATTTCTAAACTCGTTCGGGTGAAAATGACGATGATCCTTTAACATTTTATCAAACTCTAACAAATTAACAAAAAGAGCATTTTCATCCTCAGCAGTCGATGAGCTAATATGAATTGCAAGATCCTTTAAAAATAAACCTCCAGCGACTTGGTTTTTTACCTCTTGAATATTCAGGTTGAGAGCGCGACATAATCGTACCTTGTCCCAAAAGTACGATACGAGCGATTCGTCCTTCTTCTGAGTTCGCTGTTTCATCCGCTCCCATAAGTCGGTTGTGTTTTCTTCACGTAAAAATGACTTGTTAAAACCTGTCGAAATTGTTCCCAATTGTGAATGTCTGCTTCTTGTTCCTGGTACCAAGTACGAGCGCAGCTTCCTTCAAATTTGACCTGGCTGTTTCCAACATGAACGAAGTTGGCCATTTGTTTAATCTTGCCGTTGATTCGACCTGTGATAACCAGTACCTTGCTTCTTGTGGATCTTTTTCACGGTCGAACGTGCCCAACGTTTTGATAAGATCCGGCCTAACATAATAGTCGTTGGTAGATTGGGAATTTAGCGGCATCATCCCCGACATGGCTTTTGCTAGTTGATTTATCACGTCAAACTCTTTCTGTTTATAATTCATATCTTGATATTGACCTTGATTATTTTGACGTAAGTTATCATCAGCCGCTGGCATCCGCTGTCGCTGAATATCCGCATCTGGATCATGATGCGGATTCGTCTAACGGAACATAACCTCTCAAGTCATAATAAGTGTGAGTTGGACTATTACTGTAAGGTACTTGCACGCTCGCGTGTTGACGAACTTCAGGCGCACGTGATTCTCTCGGGTGACCGTCCATAACATATCCGTAATTCGGCGCGTACCGCACGCCATAATCATTGACGTATTCCGTATCATACTCGCGTCGATCGTTCACATTTTAAATTTGTTGGATCGTTGTTGTAATTCGTTTTATTTGTCGAAGTGGCGGATGTCGAATCATTTCGTGGGACGACAGTCACTTCCAATAACTGTTCCGACTCATTTTCACAATCGTAAGCTGTATTCGGCTTGTTTCTCGAAGTTTCACACCCGTGCAAAAAGGAAGTCTGATCTGCGTTAGCAAACTACACATGTCTTGAATCTTCGAGATAATCTCCCTGTGACGATTGTGGTCGTGGCGTTGAATGTAGGTCCAATCTGGTTTTGCGTTGAAGAATTTCAAACGCGTCACATATTGAATTTTGCTGGCGATTCTCCATTTTTCCTTCGTTTATAATCCAACGTAGTTGGTGTGCCAAAAACAAAGAAAGATGGCGGTCCTGTGTTCGGAAAAGGTGCGGTATAACCCCACACTTAGAATAATAGCAACAATTCTGATTTCGAAGTAACTCTCGAAAAAAGGGATCTGAAATCAGCACCAGTTCGTATTTAAACCTTCGAAAGTCCTTTTTTTATTATCCGAAGGATTCTAGTCTGGGACTACAACTTGTTTCGATTATAAATTCCTGGATCCGAGTCCCGATTCAGGCAACGACCCGAACGTAGCGTACCCCTGAATTATCTCTTATTGCGCGCCAACCACCAAGTCGGAGACGTCGGACACCGATCCGTCCGTTTCAAGCTCGCAACAACGACTGCCTCGACAATCTCCTACGCCACCTTCAGTGTGGCGTATCAGACATAAACAGTGCTCCCAACTGAACAATTATTAAATCTCTAATATACGTCCTTCCTGATTTCATCTTGGTCTCCAAGATGATTTCAAGTTCCCGGGTCCAAGAAGTTATTATCTTACAACATCTTTATTTTCGTTTGAATAAAAAAAAATTTTGGACCTAATTTAAAATCATTAAACTCTCGATACAATCTAAAACTTTTCTACAAAATAATTAAATGGTTCCGATTCATTTTAACGTTACTGTTCGAGATATTTTTGTTCTTTCGATTTTTTATAATTATTTGTTTTTAGAATTATGTTAAAATTCGTAATCAAAATGTAGATGGCAAAAGAGGATCTTGTTTATAGGAAAGAAAAATAAAACTTATAATTTTTCATACATGAAGTTATATTTCACAAAATTCGGATTGCTAGATTATATTTTCGGTTTCCCCTTTTGAAAATAATTTCTGATGAGATAAAATTACGGCTACCTTTATTCACGTTTTCTTTAGCCATCAAGGTGAATCGTCGCACAAACAAGTGCGATAAGCTGCCGATGACGTCAATTACAATCAAAATATTGTAAAATCGCCCGGCGGATTCAGTTTACCTTTGTTCTTGCTCGCGAGCACAAGAAAAGCGCGCCGCAAAGCGCCAAGATTTCGCCACGTGTCGTTCACGTTTGATTTCTTTTTTGTTAAATTGCTGCCGAAAGGCACATAATGTAAAACTGGTAAAAGTACCGATAATGTGCAATTTGTTGAGTTTCAATTCGCGAGTGAGAAACCTTATTTTTTGCCAATCCTTTTCCACCAGATTAGTGGCAAATTCGTCACGAATCAGTTCGTGTTTGTTAGCAAAGTAGTTAACAAAAAAGCATGGTCCTTCGAGCCGGATGATCTGGTGTGCATAAAATTGGCAAAATCCCTTTTTGCAAACTGAAAGACATTTTTGGAGAAAAGTTCGTCTATCGCACTTTTTCTACGGTGCGGACACAAGCGAGCAGTGCGGTGCGACCACGCCCCCTGATCCCCGAAACGCATCGATACATCGATTACGTCGCAAGAGAGTTCGATGCCGATCTTGTCTACATCGTAGCACCTATGATTGCATGACACAGGGACATTGGAAAATTGACTGGTGATAGTGCTCACGCGTAATTTCGGTCGAACGTTCGGTGCTGAATTGAGTAGGCATTAGACCCGACCATGACGAGTGAAATCCTTTTACATTTGTGAACAAAAATACGTGATGCTCGAGTCGATCTTTCCACGATCTCCTTTGACTGACAGTCGAGGAAACGCTTGACATTTGTGACAAGTGTTTGTGTGTGTGCAACGGAACTGAGTTGCAAACCCGAATCGTTGCCTGCTACGACATCGAATTCTGGAGACGATTGTTGCTGACGAGTTATCGGTCAGGCCCGTTCCAGCAGAGACTGATAGGTCCAGCGATTGCTTCGTTCAGTCTGGTCGTTGCTGACATCGCTGATGTTGCTGATCGTTGCTGGTATCGCTGATATTGCTAGTCATTGCGGTCATTCCCGCTCGTCGCTGGTATTGCTGGTCATTGCGGTCATTCCCGCTGATGTTGCTGATTGCTGCTGACATCGCTGATGTTGCTGATTGCTGCTGACATCGCTGATGTTGCTGATTGCTGCTGACATCGCTGATGTTGCTGTTCGTTGCTGCCATCGCTTGTATTGCTGGTCGTTGCTGCCATTGTTGATCGCTGTTGGACGTTGCTGACATTACTGCCAGTTGCTGCGATCGCTAGTGTTGCTGCCGCTACTGTTTGTTGCTGTATTGTTGTCGTTGCTGGCTATTGCTGACTGGAATTTAGCGTAATTATGGCTAATCCAAAGGAACTACTGAGTTCACTTGGAAATTTATCAGGTTTGATTGAACGATCTATTTGTAATTACAATAAACTCGCGATAGACCTGCGAACTGTGTCTACTGTGCGCAGTAGGTTGAAAAAATTGTGCGACGATTGGGAAAAGTTCCAAGCATTAAACGCCAAGCTCGAGGCAATGATTGAAAGCGACAGTCCTTATGTCAGCGATGTTTATTTCACAAAAGGTGTATTTTTAGCGACAGCTGAAGATTTTGATACCGCGTTTGACTTTTATAACGGTCTGATAGATGCAGCCACTCCGCCCGAGTTTGAGACGGCTACGTCTACCCTACATAGAGCGCGATCCGTCGAAGACTCATTTGAAGCTACCAAATTGCCTAGTATAAATGTTCCCAAATTTTCAGGTGATCTTCGAGAATGGGAGAGTTATCGCGATCTATTCATAGCTCTTGTTCATGATCATCCAAGGCTTTCCAACGTTCAAAAGCTTTTTCATTTAAAACATAGTTTGTCGGGTGACGCGTCTCTTGTTTTGAAACATACGGTTATCACGGGAAATAATTATGTGGAAGCCTGGGAGTTAGTCAAGAAGAGATATGAAAATCCTCGAGCTATTGTGAACACCTATTTACAGGCACTCGTGGATATACCGACAGTAAAGGAGCATTCTGCTCTAACAGACTTGCGAATTTTACGTGACCAATCGAACGATATTTACTCTGCATTACGTAACTTAAAACGACCCATAGACAAATGGGAAGATTTGTTCAATTTTCTTCTCGTGCGGAAACTTGACGCGAAAAGTTTGATGGCATGGGAAACTGAGCTTGGTGGGGAGCCTGAAATGCCTAGTTTTTCCACATTAGATGCTTTTCTTGACACTAGAATTCGTGTGTTGAAGTCGCTCGATGTTCAGAGTAAAAAAGGCAGTGGCCAAAAATTATCTAAAGAAATTTCCGGGAAAAATACGAGACAGTTCAATTCCCACCAGGTGTCAGTTGACATGAAAGGGTGTCCACATTGCTCTGGCAAGCACCCACTGTATATGTGTCACAATTTCAAGAGGGAATCTGCTGATGCTCGCAGAGACTTTGCGGCTCGTGAAAAGTTGTGTTTCAACTGTCTACGAAAGGGTCATATGTCGAATCATTGTGAGTCAAAAAACGTGTGTAGCTCGTGTAAAAGTAGACATCACACTCTATTGCATATGACGAAGCCGCGCTCTGAGAACGCATCTGCCCCGACTCCCGAAATTCAAAGGAGTAATTCCGATGATAACTCCGAGAGAGTCGCGAATAATCATGTTCTTGCAGGTTCATTGATTTGTAATGCATTGCCGACAGCTATAGTGATTCTTAGTTCGAGGAATGGTAAGTCACTTACAGTGAGAGCTCTGCTGGACCAAGGGTCACAGGTGTCCTGTATATCTGACAATGCAGCCCGAGCCCTGAAGCTGAAGAGAAAGAGCGCAGCCATTGAACTGGAAGGTCCTAGTGGCAGATACTCGATCAGTCATTCGGTTGTGGTGAACCTTTCGCCCACCAAGGCGACCCAGCCTGTCCTCTCTCTCCGAGCCTTGGTACACCCGAATATAACCTCTTACTTGCCACCCAAGTCAAGCAGTATAGTTTCATGGTCCCATTTACAGGGACTCAAGTTAGCCGATCCTGATCTTGATCGTGATCATCCGATCGACTTGCTAATAGGCGCTGGTGAATTCAGCAATATACTATTGCCAGGTCTTAGAAAGGGGCCCCCCAATTCACCACTTGCGCAACAAACTATATTTGGTTGGGTGCTTTCTGGGTCAATAGAAGACCCAGCTACGTTGTCGATTAATCCTGTGATTAATCATATGTCGGTTGCTCCTCCTCTTGAGGAAACTATGCGTCAGTTCTGGGAACTTGAGGAAGTACCTTCCGCGTCCAAACTGACCCAAGCACAGTCGCTCTGCGAAAAACATTTCGCTGCCACTCATCGTCGTCTGTCCTCAGGCAGATACGTGGTGTCGCTACCGTTCAATACGGAACGTCCCCCTCCCATAGGTGCTTCCTATGAAATAGCGCGTAATCAGTTTTTTAGCCTAGAGAAGAGGCTCCATCGTAATCCTGATTTACTCGACCAATATCGGCAGTTCATGCATGAATATAGAAACCTTGGTCACATGACTCCTTCGCACTTCAAACGTTCCGATCCCAAAAGCGTATTTATCCCACACTTGCCAGTTCTACGCGCTGAAAGTAAAACCACGAAACTTCGTGTCGTTTTCAATGCCTCTTGTAGAACTTCCAATGGCTCCAGTCTTAACGATTTCATGCATGCGGGTCCCAAGCTTCAAGGAGACCTATTCGCTCTAGTGCTACGTTGGCGAAAGCATGAATTCGTGTACACGGCCGACGTTGCGAAAATGTTTCGGCAAATTCTGGTCGAGTCTGAGGATACACGGTATCAACAGATACTTTGGAGAGACTCTCCAGGTGACGCACTCGTCGCATATGCTCTTCTGACTGTTACTTACGGTACAACTGGAGCGCCCTTTTTGTCAAATCGTGTTTTTAAGCAATTGGCTCAAGATGAGGGAGACAACTATCCGCTAGCTAAGGAGGTGTTACTCGAGAATTTTTATGTAGATGATGCGTTGTTCGGGGCAGACAGTGTTGACGAACTTCGTCAATTGCGCGAACAACTAGTACAACTCCTTGGGGCGGGTGGTTTCACGCTCAGGAAGTGGGCGAGCAATTATACTGAGCTGCTTTCCGATATCCCTGAAGTCGATCATGGTCTCGCACTCGAGAAATCGCTATCGGACGACGAAAAGCTCAAGGTTCTAGGCGTGAGGTGGAATCCGAAGAAAGATTGTTTCATTTTCGTACATTCCGCCTCTGAAATTGTCAGACCAACGAAACGGACCTTTTTGTCCTTTCTCGCTGCTATTTACGATCCGCTAGGGTGGATCGCTCCCTACTTGATTACTGGCAAGATCATAATGCAGACTCTATGGTTGCGTAAGGTGGACTGGGATGATCCACTCCCTTCTGATCTAGCCATTCGTTGTGAATCATTTATGAGCCAGTTAAAACAAGTAGACGCCTTGCAGATTGCTCGCTGGCTCGGCATTTGTTCGACCAATTGCGAGATTGAAATGCACGGTTTTGGCGACGCATCCAATGCTGCCTATGCCGCTGTGGTATACCTGAAAGTGAAAATGGCTGATCAACCAGCTCGAATCTCACTATTGTGCGCCAAAACCAAGGTGGCCCCGTTGAAGGTACAGACTATCCCTCGACTCGAGTTATGTGCTTCTGTACTTCTGACAAAATTGATCCGATTCTCGGTCGAGGCCCTAAAGTTAGAAGGAGTCTCTATTTTTTGTTGGTCTGACTCACAAACCGTCCTTCATTGGCTCCGAATGCAACCAAGTCAACTCAAGTGTTTTATAGCGAATCGTGTATCGCTTATCCAAACGACACCGGAAAAGATTACGTGGCGATATGTTCCTGGTCCAGACAATCCATCCGATTGCGCCTCGCGAGGTGTGACCATGAACCAGCTCAAGGAACATTCTCTCTGGTGGCATGGCCCGGCTTGGTTGCGAGAAACTCATTCTCACTGGCCAGAAAACAAGTTGGTATCTCATTTGGATGATGAAACGACAGACATCGTTCCCACTGTAGCTACAGTTCAAATAGTTGATGCTCCAATTGATTTAGTTTCGCGATATTCGTCTTGGACTAAACTGATTCGAGTGAATGCGTACATTCATCGTCTTATTTATTACTGTCGAGGTAAGGTATCACGAGTAGGGGATATATCCCTCACAGCCGATGAGGTACGCAAGTCTGAATTGCAGCTGATCCGTACCGAACAACAAGCGTTGTACTCTGACGAGATTCGACAACTCTCAAACAATCGACCAATAAGTTCAAAGAGTCCTTTGAGTTCGCTAGTTCCATATTTGGATAATGAAAGCAAAACACTGCGAGTCAGTGGTCGTCTAGAGAACTCTCTCCTTGATGACGGCGCGAAACATCCCCACATAATCCCCAAGGGAAAATTGGCTGAACTGCTCGTTCGTCATTTTCACCTTAAAACGAAACATGGAGGAATGCAGGTGACCTTACGTGTTCTCAGAGCTCAGTACTGGGTGATATCCGCGCGTTCTATGGTTAGAAAGGCTATTCAAGTCTGTGTCGTTTGCACTCGACTTCGTGCTAAATTGGGAAGTCAACTTATGGGTGATTTGCCTGCAGCTCGAACGCGAGAGTCAGAACCCTTTGAACATGTTGGCGTAGATTTTGCCGGTCCTTTGCAGGTGCGGATGGAGTCCGGTAGGGGCAAGCGGTCTCAGAAGTGCTACATCGCCATCTTTGTCTGCATGTGCGTACGAGCGATTCACTTGGAGATTGTAACGAATTATAGCACACCCAATTTTTTAGCTGCATTTGAGAGATTCGTGAGTCGTAGGGGTCTACCGCACACGGTATACTCCGATAACGGTACCAATTTTCAAGGCGCCAGCAAGGAAATAGCTCGGAACTTCGAAGCGATTATGGCCGATAGTCGTTTCAAAGATCATATGGCTCAGGACAGGGTGAGGTGGGTGTTCATCCCCCCCAATGCACCCCACTTTGGCGGCATCTGGGAAGCGGGCGTGAAATCTGTCAAGCACCACTTGCGCCGTGTTCTGAAGCAATCCACCCCTACTTTTGAGGAATTACTCACTCTGTTGTGTGGTATCGAAGCGATACTTAATTCGAGACCACTGACTCCCTTGAACGATGATCCAGAGAATCTTGATGCGATCACTCCGAGTTGTTTCCTTGGCAGACGCGAGCTCATAATGCCTCCTGCGCCATCATTGTTAGAAAAGAATGTGAATTACTTAACTAGGTGACAAAGCATGCGGGTAATGTTGGAACGTTTCTGGCGAGATTGGTCGTCAGATTACTTGCACAATCTCCAACTTCGCACCAAATGGAAGACTGCGAAAGAGAATTTGCAACCAAACGATTTGGTGCTTATTCAGGATCGTACCCTGCCCCCTACGAAATGGTTGTTAGGTCGCGTGGCAGAGGTACATCCTGCACGAGACGGCTTGATTCGCGTAGTGACTGTACGAACCGCGAATTCCGTCAAGACCAGAGCAGTCACTCAACTTTGTAAGTTGCCGGTTCAACGCCTGGATGAGTGAATGTGAGAAGTAACGCTATCGCCTCCTTTTCTCAAATAACGTTGAGCAAAATTGAATACGAAGTCATATGGCGGGTGGTTGCAACCCAAGATTAATATCGTTCTTTGTAAGAGAACGAGGCGGGTGGTGTTGTTCGAGATATTTTTGTTCTTTCGATTTTTTATAATTATTTGTTTTTAGAATTATGTTAAAATTCGTAATCAAAATGTAGATGGCAAAAGAGGATCTTGTTTATAGGAAAGAAAAATAAAACTTACAATTTTTCATACATGAAGTTATATTTCACAAAATTCGGATTGCTAGATTATATTTTCGGTTTCCCCTTTTGAAAATAATTTCTGATGAGATAAAATTACGGCTACCTTTATTCACGTTTTCTTTAGCCATCAAGGTGAATCGTCGCACAAACAAGTGCGATAAGCTGCCGATGACGTCAATTACAATCAAAATATTGTAAAATCGCCCGGCGGATTCAGTTTACCTTTGTTCTTGCTCGCGAGCACAAGAAAAGCGCGCCGCAAAGCGCCAAGATTTCGCCACGTGTCGTTCACGTTTGATTTCTTTTTTGTTAAATTGCTGCCGAAAGGCACATAATGTAAAACTGGTAAAAGTACCGATAAAGTGCAATTTGTTAAGTTTCAATTCGCGAGTGAGAAACCTTATTTTTTGCCAATCCTTTTCCACCAGATTAGTGGCAAATTCGTCACGAATCAGTTCGTGTTTGTTAGCAAAGTTGTTAACAGTTACACATATTAATCTCAAAGAAAATCTGGCCTTCGTTGTTGTCTTTTTGGTCGCTTTGCTACAGGAGGCGATTCTTGAGAATTGGATTCTCCAGTCTTCTTCCAGAGTGGGTCTTTAGAAGTCGTTTTCTCCGATTCAAAACCTCGGAATTCGTCTTCGGAGTCTGAGCCGCTTCATTCGTCTTCTTCTAGGGTTTTGTCGCCTCGCCAAATCTTCATTTGAGAAACATCGGCCGTCAAGCGGTGTCTCGATTTGCGCTCGTTGGCCAGGTGCTCAATGACATAAGTGTCACTACTCAACACCTTGGAAACGACGTAAGGTCCTCGAAATCTTCGTTGGAGTTTGGTGCTTTCCCCAGTTGCGACTGGGTAACATTTGATGTATATAATGTCCCCGACAGAGTAGGTGAGGTTGGTGCTTCGTTTCGCATCATACTTTCCTTTGTCCACAACCTGCTTTCTGGCGATTTCTTCACGTTCTTCTTCTCGTTAAACCGAGGTATGTAACCGAGAAGTACCTCCTATCGTGCTCTACCGGACGTCTTGTTTATAGACGAGTTAATGTCTCGGGCGATGAGTTTCAGTTCTCGATCCCATTCCAGGCCATTAGGACGAGTAGCAGCACACCGCATCGGAGCAAGCACGGTTTGATTCATGCGCTCTGCCAAATCGTTAGCTTGAGGATGTCTGCTAGAGTTCAGAGTCAGGTGGATACCGCGTTTCTCAGAAAACTTCCAAAACGCTTCTGTAATGAAACAGGTACCCCGATCACAAACAATGCGATTGGACGCGCCATGTCTGTCGACTAGCATCTCAAACTTTTTCACTGTCGTAGCAGCGTCGGTCGATTTAACAGCTTCGAGGGTAACGAACTTCATCAGGTTGTCAACAATCGTGAGAACATGTTTGTTGCCTTGTTTTGTCATCGGAAACGGACCAAGGTGATCCGCATGCACCACTGCAAATCTCATTCCGGGTGGTATCGGGTGAAGTGCCCCAGGTTGCTTATCCGTTTTAGTCTTATTCAAAATGCATGGAAGACATCGCTCGATATGGTACTTCACATGTCCTCGCATCCTGGGGAAGTAATAGCATCTTTGAATTCTGGCTAATGTTTTATCTGGTCCCATGTGACTTGCAAGGTCATGGTATTTGATGACAATGGCCTTTCGCATTGAAGAGGGGACCACATAAAGAAGTGTTTACTTTCCATCACGCAATACGGACTTGTATAAAAGGCCTCCATCCAGCTCGTACCCAACGATCTCACCACGTTCGGCTTTGGATCGCTCTTCTTTGTGCTTCTTCAAGATTCTAATTTTACGCAGAAGTAGCTCGTCACTTCTCTGATGTAAAAGTATTTCCTTTTCTTGGTCTGCCATGTGGTATACGAAAGCTTCCTTCAGATCACGTCATCTACATCACCTTCCGGGGCTCGGGATAGTGGGCCGCATGCTGCATCCGCTCACCCTTAAAATGCACAATCTCAAAACTGTACTCGCAAAGGGTATTTGACCAACGTGCCACTTGAGGATTCTTCGTTTTGTTTGCATTCAAGAAAATCAAAGCCTGACAGCCGGTCACGTCGAGGAACTGGAGTGGAAGCAAAAATGTTCGCAGTCGCTCTACTGCCCACACAATTGCTAATAACTCCAACTTCGAGGAATAGTATTTTGCTTCATCTTCTGATGTTCGACGACTCACGGCGTAACACAAGTCTCAGACTGTCGGTTTCGTCTTTCTGCAACAGGATGGCGCCCATTCCGTTTGAACTTGCATCCGTATGAAGTTCTATTCGGGTTGCCTTTGGGGAGTACACCATCAATACAGGTCCAGCTGAGAGTATCTTCTTCAACTTCTCAAGGGCTTCTTCGTGGATGTCGGTCCAGATGAAATCTCCCTTGGGTTTAGCCACCTGGTGCACTGGTGCTGCAATCTTTGCAAAGCCCGGGACAAATCTACGGAAAAAGCTACAAAGACATAAAAAGCGTCTCGTCTCATATGCATTAGTTGGTCTCGGAAAATTTGTGATGGCAGCAGCTTTGCCGTGGCCGGGTGAAATTCCGTTCGCACT
>JABFPU010000031.1:0-11985 GCA_022817225.1 Nyleta sp. ZL-2020
GAAAGAAAAATCACAAACGAAAGCAAATACACTCAAAAAACAGAACAGTAAAGTTTCCTTAAACAAGCTGTGATTTTACAGTTGTACTATAAAAGGACAGTATGTTTACTAAACTATTACACTGATTCTTTACAGTCTACCGAAACAAACAAAACTGCCAAAAACCCAAACCAAGACGAGTCGCGAAAAAGTCCACAACCACAGTGTCTTCGAAACACCGATATTCGGCAGTGCAAGACCCCAAAAGTGGCCGAAACCGACACCAAATTTGGCCGAACCGATCCAAAGCCAAAGTCCATGTTCGATTCAAAAAACAAGCACACCCTCAAAAAGCAACAGGCAAGAAGGAAAGGACAAAAAAAAAAAAGCAGAGAAGAACCTGTAAATTTGCAAGCCGACCGTTCCTCGGCGCTGGCCGCTCAAAAAAGTCGCACCTTTCACCTCGCGCGCGTAAACCAGCCCGTCGAAAGAGTGCCGTGCCCCGCGACGCGCCCGTGAAAAGGTCCTAATCCCGATCGGATCTCCGATGGGCGCTCTCGCCGGCCAAATCCGCCGTAAATCGTCGCCCCGTCGCCGAAAACCACAAATCCTCGCATTCCCCGCACAATCTCCTCCGCCCATCTGACAAACGCGCAAAATCCGCCGTAAAACCTGCGATATGAAGCGCGGGGGCCCACGTATCCCATTACCGCGAAAGGATTGACCGGCCGAAATTCGGCAGATCAAGATAAAGGCCCCGGGGAGACGAAAAAAGGCCCGCAAAAAGAGTTGGCGTCAAGGGGCCGCCATATCTGCCGATGAAATCACGCGAGCAATCACAATTTTCCATCGCCCCGGCCGCAGATAACGATCGGCGGTCCTTCGAGTGTAAAAAAATAGCGAACGACGAGCGAGAAAAAAGGAGCGCCAAGAGACCCCCGGCGAAAAAAAAGAAGAAAAAAAAACAGGAAAAAGGAGAAGAACAACGCGTGACCGGTAATGGGGATCGGGTTCGAGGATTGCCGTCGAGGATGCGTCTTCATTCGAGCGGCGCTATTTAATTTGATTAGCCATTAGCAATTGAATTGCCGCGGCAATAAGGACACGGCCGGGGCTTCCTCGAGCAGTCGCATGTAAATTGATGAAAAATGCAAAGCCGGCAAGTGTCCGGAACACACACTTTCGGATTATTTGTCGAAAGTTGCTGATCGAATGATGTCGAGTTCGAGTTTGACCTCGTTCGCGTTTCCGTGCATAATGGCGGACGGGTCGGTCCAGCGGAAGTGCATTAAACGAAGGCAACCGTCCATGCGAAACAGGTGAACTTGTTCGTCGGCGCTTCATTGTACCTGGCATTTCGGTTCAGCATAACTCAAGCCGGAGAGCCCTTTTCCGGAATGCCAGTATTTGGCGTAGGTAACTAGGCGGCCGAAACTTCGACGAACTTCGGCCGCGTTTCAACTTATTGAAAAGGCCAACAGAAAGGATTAGGCGGGTCGAGGGAAAATATTTGGACGTCGGCTATTACCGGCTGCGCCGTTCCTTATTGGATTACGCCTTTTTTTCTGTTCTTTTTTTTTTATTTTCTTCTTCTTCTTCTTCTTCTTCGGCGACCGCTTTGCATACGCGCGCGCCCTTTGAACTCGACGAAGAATGTCTCCTCTTCGATCCGACTTCCGACTTTTTAATTTTCTTTCTCATCGCCGTGCAGGCCGAGTTCGGCAGCGAGTCGCGGCACGTGTCGCGCCCGTCCTCGTGCCTGGCTTGGGAAATTTTTCGGGAAACTGGTTGAAATTCGGAAAGTCCGTCGGACACTTTGCCGCGCGCTGCTTGGTATTCACGCGGCCGCGCTGCTTTATCCGGCGGATACTTTGGCCCGAAATCCTTTTGATCGAATCTCGACTTTGATGTTTTTATCCATTTTCGTGCCGTTAGTCGTTTTTGTTTTGAATTGTAAGCCCGCTCTTCGACGGCCGCGTTTATTACGGCCGCGCGCAATTTCCGGACGGGGGTTTTTGTTTCCCCTTCCGTTACGCGTGGTTAATAACAAAGTTTCGTTGCACGAATTTCTTGTCGGCCGTTCTATTTGTTGTGCGTACTGTCGGACGACGTGGCGAATTCGGCGTGCGAGTGAATTGTTAAATACAGATGGAATTGTTGATAATTCGGCGTGAAAATAACAGATTGAGGCCAGTGATATGCGATGGATCAAATTAAAATCACGAAACGCCAGTGTGCGAGTGGAAATGATGAAATCGATAGGATGAAAATAATATGATGGAATGGATAGGATTAATTGAGTCGTGAAATAATGTTGATCGTATGACAAAATGGTGATTAAATGTAAATCAATATTATGAATTATGGTTCAACATTATGTTGTTAGTATAGTCGGAAGAGGATTCGATTCAATTGCAATCAAAGAAGGGAGATAACTATGATGAAATAGAAATGATAACTTGAAACGGTGCAATGGTAGCGGCAGAATAAGCAGTTGTTGAAAGAAAGTGATGAAATGAAAATGATAAACAGAAGGCAATAGAAAGAATACGAAGGAACGGAAAGTGAGGAAGTGGAAATGAGTTAATCAACATCACAATTCAATCACATTCGTTATATATGTTATTAGAACTTATTTGTTATATATGTAAACATATGTATTGCAGTACTTCACTATTTTTTAGTATTTAAGGATAATCCGACGAAAATATGAAACATGAATGTGACGATAAGATGTGTCAAATGCGGAAGGAAAAATGATGTAGTAAATGTGGTGGAACACAGATGACCAAATAAATAGCAAGGATACCACACTGCAAAATCACTACGAAAACAAGTGTTTCGTTTTAAAACACTTTTGTCGCACTTTTAAAACGCTTTTAACTGTTTCGAATTTTAATTGTTGTATCATGTAAAACTGAGAAAAACTAAATACTTATTAATCATTTCCTCCGAATCCTATCCAAAGAAATTAACCATTCAAATTAAATTAAAATTCGCACCACAATTTTGTGTCGCCAAACTGTTTGTCAAAACCAAAATACGTTCAAACGATTCGTCGACAAGAGTGAACGCGAAACTACCTTCTTAATAACAACTTAGCTAAAAAGCGTCGCCGCGCAAAGTGATGTGTGCGAGTAACACGTTGTAACCGCAACTAATCAACGTACGTGGGACACGCGAAATCACGAATTCACGTGGGACAAATTTAAAGCTCGGATAATGAAAATGTAACTGTCCGTTCAAGCGCGTTTGCGTGACCAACGACACTTGTGGAAAATGTTGACGTAATACGAGACACTTTCGATAAGCATTCAAGTAATATGAGAATCCCGTTGAAATGTCTTGAGTAATATGGGACAGTTTCCAAGTAACACGAGAAACTCATGAAAAATCTTGCTCAAGTGCCCGAGGAAACTGATTAAGCCGGCGAATCTGAGTACGCAGCACTTCGGCGTACCGTTTTACAAATCACGAATGCTTTGTCCTTTCGCGAAATCGAATCTGTATCCGTATATATTACCAACAGAAGTGTTTCTTCTCAGACTTTTGATATCGCACGATCAAACGTTGAAACGTTGCTGGAGCATTTGTTAAACCAAATGGCATTCTCAGAAACTGAAATAACCGTTTTCACGGTACTGTGAAAGCTGTAATTTCTTTACTTATTTCTGACAATGCCACTTGGTGATACGCTGATTTTAAATCTAATGTAATATATTTTGCCGATCTTAATATATCCAATAATCCGTTCATAAAAGGGATTCCATAAGCATCCTTTTTAGTAACTTGATTGACTTTTCTCAAATCTAAACAAAAACGATAATCTTCAGAATTTTTCATAACCATAACTATTGGACTCGACCACGAACTATTCGATGGCTCGATCACGCCTTCTTTTAACAGACGATCTACTTCTTCATGCATTTTCCCCTTAATTTTCGGAGATACTAAGTAGTATCGTTATTTGATTGGGCTATGTCCTTGTACATTAATTTCGTGTTCTAATATGTTTGTAAGACCTAGTTCGTCCGGCATTTCTTTCAATTCGCTATCTAACATTTCAGACAATTGTTTACTTTCTTCTGGGCTTAGCTCTTTAATGCTACAACAATCGATTTGGTTGGTTACCTCATTTTCGGCTTCTTCGAAAGATATAACCTGACCAATATTTCCTAATGTATAACTATTCTTCATAGGATCTATAATTAAATTGAATTTTCTGATGAAATCCATTCCATCTATCATATCGCCTACTATGGATGGCATGATTTTTATTGTCATTACTTGGGTATCGTCCTTAAATTGAATTGGAATTTCAAATTCACCTTCAATACTATCTACATTACCATTAGCTAACATAATTCCTGTTCTTTTTGATCTATTTATTTCTACTTTATTTTCTTGGGCTATTTCAATACCCAATTTACTAATAAAGGTTTTCGAAGAACCTGTATCTAATAGTGCTTTTACTGTATGATTCCCAATTTTTACTTTAATAAATAATCTAGGACTTAAATCTGATACTTGGATTGGAAAGCAATTTTCTGTATTATGTAAGGTCGGTTTTTCGACTGAAAGTTTCGCTACGACCTCTAAAAGCTCGCCCTCCTGCCGTTTCCCTTACATTTTGGGCAATTATAAGTTTTCACTCTTTGTTCACCATATTTATAACAGAAAATTCTCTTATCTAATCTACAATCTTTCTATCTATGCCCTATTCTACCGCAATTAAAACATTTATCAGAATTCCCAGTGTTCCTTTCTTCTGCCTTCTTTTTAATATTATTTTTATTCGTATCTTGTCTATTATAATTGGTATCTTTTCTATCAAAATTATTCTCTTTTCTGCTAAAACTATTATCTTTTTGACTATAATTATTTTTATTTTGTTGATTTCTATAACTATAATTTTCTTTATCTCTTTTATCCAAAATTTCGTGAACTATTGAAGCTATTTCCTCTACTAATTTTCTATCAACTTGTTTTGATCTTAATTCTTCATTATTTAGTTTTAATTTATTATTTTTAGTCGATTTCTCGACTTCTACTGTATCTATTTCTGCTAAATGTTCTTTATTTTGACTAAATGATTTCTTTTTCTGCTTATATGCAGCTTCTGGCAACACTGAAAATTCTGATGGTGGGGGTGGCCTATATCTTTTATTTTCTGACAAGATTTGCTCACGTTCTTTCGCTAATCTTTCTAATTCGCGAAATGTCCCTATTTCTGATCTTCTAATCATCATTTTAATTTCCGGTTTCAAATTATCGCAAATAAGATCTAATTGCTCAGCTACCGAAACTTTCCTATCATAATAGCTAAAAATTGTTCGCATGTCTGTTATAAAATCAGCCACATTTTCATCTGGGCCTTGAGTTCTGGTTCTGGCTTGCTCTCTCAATCTTCTTTGGAACGATGGATCTCCAAACCGTTCCCTAAAATCTGCACAAAATTCTTCCCATGATGACCAGGAATCTTTTTGTAGCCTGTACCATTGCAGTGCTTTTCCACTAAACATAATTGGGAGAGTTAATAACATATCATTATCCTCTATTGGTGATATGCATCTTCTCTCTTCCACTTGTTGTAGGAAGTTTTCCGCACTCCCACTATCAGAACCAGAATATCTCAAATTCCATTTCCGAACAATTTCCATTATGTTTCTAGTTCTAATTTCCGTATTATTCGTCCATGATTCATTCAAATTCCTCGGAATATTATGAATATGGGTAGAATTTGCTACATCATAATTTGGAACTTCCGAAAAATTTACATTTTGATGTCTAAATCGCATTCCATGTCTAAAACTACTTGCGTTGGCATTTAATGGGGTCATAGATGGAAAATTGGTTTTGTCTGATTCTTTTGAATTTCCCGCTCCTAAATTCGGTGCCGTTTGATCTGTAAATTTAACCTGTTTACTCATAATTGCCTCTACTATTTCTTTAATTTGATCTTTTAACGGGCTATTTAAATTGCTATTATTTTTTGAATTAACGTTACTATCTATGGATTGGTCAATCTCTTGCCAATCGATTGTTGTGTCGCCCTCTAATCTTTTATAAAATCTACTTAATCTATCCCTAAGTTCTTCAATTGGGCCAACATCATTCAAATGCGCAAAATTCAATCGATCTTTAACCTCTTCTTCTGTCAGTTTTCGTATTTCTTTATCTCTGTCCATGTTTACTTTCAATTGTCTTAATTAATTTTACTAAAGTCCTATACCCTTTCAATTACAAATAATAAAATAACTTGTAAGTCCAATTTAAATTCAATAATTATCAATTACTTTTAATTTCTCACTAGAATCATTAATTTCAATAAATAACTTTCAAACAATTTTTACTTCACATGAATATCATCCACTATTTGGAATTTCTGTCTAATTCCTTTTTTTTTTTAAATCTCAATTCAAAACGTTTTATTTTTGACTTTATTTCGGCCTTTAACTTTAAACTCTAAATTCGAATATTATTTCTATGTTTACTTTTCGGCTCGAGCGACTTTCAAAACAAAGCTCGCTGCCGATGTTTACTATATTATTTTCTATTTTTGTGACTTCGAATTATACTCTAAAATTCCAATTTCTTTCATAACGTCTTTTCACTAAATATTTTATCATAATTATCTGTAAATTAATGTTCAACTAAAAGTACACGTAATATTTAACATAAAATTTCCGTTGGGCGCCAAAATATGTGATGTTGATTTACGAAATTCTCAAAAATTCTCAACTCAGCTAGCTCAGGCTGACTCAGGTCATCAACCTTCACACATTTAATAATTTCACATTGAAAGATCTAATTTACACCGGACACAATATCGACAACAAGAAGAATGGTTAGGGTTATTCAATAAAACACAACATTTCTAATAATCAAAGATATCCATCTATTCTTGTCTTTAACTTAAAAAAAAATAACTGAAGGCCATTCAAAAGAGCTAATGCTCGCCTTCTCTTCAAAACCAAATAAAATAAACGTGATGAGCTTGGAGTCAGTTTGAACGGAAAGTCACCACTTACCCCGAGTTAGGTGAGCATGCTCCTCGACCAGTTGGTCATATCTCACTTTGAGGGCCTCCATCTCGGCCAGAAAGGTTGAAAAATGCTCCATCTGGACTCAAAAAAGAAACGAATTTGTCTCGTAGCTCGTCCACTGACTCTGACACCTGAATTTGGAATGACGCTGGCGAGTCGAGGCAACGACCTCCTAATCATCACACGTGGGTGTGGTAGGAGAGGGGATATTTTGAGCAGGGCCGTAAGCTTCACGCTCCGTACCCCGTCCATCTCTCTCTCTTTTCAATTTTTGGGTAGTCGGTGTCAGTCGACTACCCCCTATAGGTAGATCGTTGCGCTCGCCAGCTATCTTTTTCTCGGGGCCCTGGAAGCCGAGACATGACCAACCATCGAGGCAGAATCTCACCCACCCTGGATGGTGGCATCACTCCCAATCTCAACTTCCTCAACTCTGAAAAAGATCTAATGACAATAATTATGGTTCACAATTTCATAATAAATAATTCATGAACGGATCTAACTCGAAATTACAAATCAATATAATAAAATAAATACTTCGCATTCTATAATCAATTACTCTCCTTTACAATCCCAAGAGAGGATTCCAAATTCAGGTGTCTTGGTTATTGTGCGTGACAATTTGTCACGTCACAACCCCCGTTCCCCAGAATTTCCCAATTCTCTATTGAGTGGCTCCTCTCCTTCTCACTTTTGTCCTCCATCACGTCTTTTTTTTTCGCATATATTTTAATTTCAAAATTTACTGACTAAGTGCTGTATCGCCTAAACACCAATCTCTTGTTATTCCCTGTGTCCTTTAAAATTCTTTCCATAGAAAAAAAAGATTTTGAGAATTTTTCTATTATCAAGGTTGGTACTACTCTAAAATTAGACAGACTTTCTTTCGGAAACTTTATTTTTTATTTATTTATACTCTATTTACACGATTTAATCTATTAAAAGGTTCGCCCACATCCATTCGGGCACCTGGTGGCTGGAGCTCCCTCTCGCCCACAGATGGTGCAGGCCGGCTTTTCTGGGTAGGGACACTGGTCCCTCACATGACCGTGGCGGGCACTCCAAAAGCATTGGACCCGCCACAGATCCGTCGACCTCTTCCTGTCCCTGTTCCTCTCACGGTCGTCTTCAAATTCGGCCGTTATCTCCTTCTCCGTCTTCGGCATGTTGGTTTGGGTGGCCTTGGTTGGCCAGAGAAGATGGCCTTCCCACGACCAATGGCACGGAGTCTGGGTTTCCTGATCTCGACGGTCCTTCTGGCTCCGTGTGGTCGGGGTTTGGGCCATCTTACTCGCCCTCTGTATTGGGGCTCTCAGGTCGCCCACTTCTTCGGTTTGGGTGCCTTCGTCCACTAGGAAACAGGCCCCTAGTTTCCAGCGGTTGACTTCTAAAATCCAATAAAACTATAAGACAATCACGTTCGGCTCCGAAGTGCGATGTGGGTTGCTAGTTTTAAATCTTTAATATGGACTTTATCTATGATTTTTCCCTTTTCATCTTTCAACTCATAGACTACTGGGGATAAAATCTTCGAAATTAAATATGGACCAGAGAACTTTTTTGCTAACTTACTCGATATAATCTGAGATGAGCTTGACAGAACTCTATTCTTTCTCCAAACGCGATCACCTAAGTTAAACCTAACATCTCTATGTTTAACATTATAATATTTGGCTTGCTTTTCCCAAGCCTGATCTAAGTGTTTGGAGACTAAATCGTGAATTTCACATAATTTCTGAACTCTTTTCGCCCACTGGTCCTCAGGGGCTCCGAAATTTCGATTTTACCTTCTACTTTACGTCTGAACTGGACTCTAGGTCTCAATTCCCTACCGAAATTTAGAAATGCAGGACTTACTTTGGTTGAACTATGCACAGCTGTATTGCTTGCAAATTGAAATTCATGTAACAAGTCGTCCCATTTCTTATGATCGGTCTCAACATACGCTCTAATCATAGTCTTGAGAACTCGATTCGATCTCTCGACTGGATTAGCTTGAGCATGGTAAGGTGGTACTCTAGACAAAACTATATCATATCTCTTGGCTAGTTCTTCTAAAGATTTGTTGGCAAATTCCGTACCATTATCAGTCAGAAGAACTTCTGGGATACCCCATTTCGTTATCACTCTCTCTTCTAAAAATTTGATGATATTCTTGGCATTAGACTTTCTCATGCCGGCTACTTCAATCCATTTTGTAAAAATGTCTTGACTAACTACTATATATTCATTGCCTGCATAACTTTTTGGTAACGGGCCCATCACGTCGATGCTTATCACACTCCATGGATGATCGACTACTCTGCGACCCATCAGTCCCGCTGGCAACGACTGGTCTACTTTGCTCATCTGGCATGTCAGACAATTTCTCACCATAATGACTATGTCTCTGTACATGCCAGGCCAATAGTAATTAGTGGCTACTCTATGATATGTCTTTTCGGACCCCAAATGTGCAGACTGAGGCTCTGAATGACATTCTGCAAATATTTTCTCACGATGTTCTTGAGGTACGACCATTTTCCAAGCGTCTAAATCCTCGACCACTGGGTCTATCCAAGGATTAGGTCTATACCTGTAGAGAACTCCGTCTGTTATTTTCCATCCCAAAAATTTCTTTGGCGATGTGACGACTTCTTCCATTCTCCTATTGTACCAACTATCTGATACAGGATGGATTGTCGCTACTTCAGAGTCTACTATCTCTCCCTCGTACATTCTAGATAATGCATCTGGAACATGATGTAGAGCTCCTTTTCGATGGATAATTTCAAAATCATATTCCATCAACTCTAACGCCCACCGGGCTAATCTTCCCATCGGGTTATGCAAACTATGTAGCCATTTCAAACTACTATGATCTGTGATAACGATAAAGTGGTACCCTTCTAAATATGGACGGAATTTTCTAATCGCCCACAGGACTGCCAAACATTCTTTTTCGGTAACTGAGTACTTTCTCTCGGCTTCGGTTAATGTGCGACTTGCGTAGGCTATGACTCTCTCTGAATCCTCAACTACTTGAGTCAACACAGCACCTATTCCAAAGTCACTCGCATCTGTCTGTACTGAAAATTGAGCCGAAAAATCTGGGCATGACAAGATAGGGGTGTTGCATAATGCTTTTTTCAAACTATCAAAGGCAACTTGTTGACTTTCCCCCCACCTCCAGACATTGTTTTTCCGGGTCAATTTCAGTATAGGTTCTGCTAATTCGGTATATTTGTCTATGAACCTCCTATACCATGATGTCATACCTAGGAATCTTCTCGTTTGCTTGATTGTCTTTGGTTCTGGATAATTCAAGATCGGTTCTATCTTTTCTTGGTCTACTTGTAGGCCATTCTGATTTACTTTAAAACCTAAATATTTTACTTCTCTGCAACAAAATTTACTCTTTTCTAAGTTCAGAGTCAATCCTGCATTTCGTATTTTCCTCAGAATAATTTGAAGCCATTTAAGATGGTCTTCAAATGTTTCTGTGGCGATTATAACATCGTCCAAATACGCAAATGCATAAGGCTCGACCTCTGGTCCTAAAACTTTATCTGTTAGGCGTTGAAAAGTCGCTGGAGCGTTGGTTAATCCAAATGGCATTCTCACAAATTGAAATAACCCTTTACCTGGTACTGTGAAAGCTGATATTTCTTTGCTTTTCTCCGATAATGCCACTTGGTGATATGCTGAATTTAAATCTAAAGTTGTGATATATTTAGCCGATCTTAATTTATCCAGTAACCCATTCATAAAAGGAATGGCATATGCATCCTTTTTCGTTACCTGATTAACTTTTCTCAAATCTAAGCAAAAACGATATTTTCCGTCATTTTTCTTGACCATAACTATAGGACTCGACCACGAACTGTTCGATGGCTCGATCACGCCTTCTTTCAACATACGATCTACTTCTTCATGCATTTTCTCCTTAACTTTCGGAGATACTAAGTAGTATCGTTGCTTGATTGGGCTATGTCCTTGTACATTAATTTCGTGTTCTATTATTTTCGTTAGACCTAGTTCGTCCGGCATTTCTTTCAATTCGCTATCTATCAGTTCAGACAATTGTTTATTTTCTTCTGGGCTTAGCTCTTTAATGCTACAACAATCGATTTGGTTGGTTATGCCATTTTCGGCTTCTTCAAAAGATATAACCTGACCAATATTTCCTAATGTGTAACTATTTTTCATAGGATCTATAATTAATTTTAATTTTCTAATAAAATCAATTCCAAGTATCATATCGCCTACTATAGATGGCATAATTTTTATTTTCATTAATTGAGTATCGTTCTTAAATTGAATTGGAATTTCAAATTTGCCTTCAATACTATCTACATTACCATTAGCTAACATGATTCCTGTTCTAATTGTTTTATCTATTTTTATTTTATTTTCTTGGGCTATTTCAATACCCAATTTACTAATAAAGGTTTTTGAAGAACCTGTATCTAATAGTGCTTTTACTATATGATTCCCAATTTTTACTTTAATAAATAATCTAGGACTTAAATCTGATACTTGGATTGGAAAGCAATTTTCTGTATTATGTAAGGTCGATTTTTCGACTGAGGGTTTCGCTACGACCTCTAAAAGCTCGCCCTCCTGCCGTTTCCCTTACATTTTGGGCAATTATAAGTTTTCACTCTTTGTTCACCACATTTATAACAGAAAATTCTCTTATCTAATCTACAATCTCTCCATCTATGCCCTATTCTACCGCAATTAAAACATTTATCAGAATTTCCAGTGTTCCTTTCTTCTGCCTTCTTTTTAATATTATTTTTATTCGTATTTTGTCTATTATAATTGGTATCTTTTCTATCAAAATTATTTTCTTTTCTGCTAAAACTATTATCTTTTTGACTATAATTATTTTTATTTTGTTGATTTCTATAACTATAATTTTCTTTATCTTTTTTATCCAAAATTTCATGAACTATTGAAGCTATTTCCTCTACTA
>JABFPU010000032.1:0-11949 GCA_022817225.1 Nyleta sp. ZL-2020
AAGGTCTATCGGTGAGGCTTCAGCCAAAACAGCGCGCCATTGTGTGGGTGTGAGTTGGATGCGTGTGTGAGTATGTTTCGGCACTTGCAGCCGCTTACAACCGAGTGTAACTCAGTACGTTTTTGAACTTGACAAAGTTAGAACGGGTCACACACGTCGGTTCCAAAGGAATTCCCGTTTTTCTTTTCTACGGCAGAGTTTGCCACGCGTTTTATAGAAGATTTCCGCGAGTTGGAAATCCGCGTACTCCGCGAACCTGTTTGTCCTCGTATCGGGCAAAATATATTTGCCACGACTAGAAGTGCCGATTGGGTGTTTTGCACCACGTGTGTGACCGCAAGTATCCGCGAACAAGGAAACAATTGTATCGCGAGCCGAGCTAAATTGATAGCAATAAATCCTGTTGTGACTTTTGCAAATTGGACTACAATCATTTGGATACCCTTTTTTGATCACCTCTACCGTGCCAGAATACAATTTGAGCGCGAAACTTTCCAATATTCAACAGACCGAGATCTACAAAACATTCTCTGGTATGATGAAAAGGAAAAGGAGGTCCAAAGGTATCAGCTGAATACGGTTACCTACGGAACTGGACCAGCTCCATACTTCGCAATATGAGTGCTCGACGAATTGGCAATAGTCAACAAAAGACGATTTCCAATAGCATTTCCAGCATTGAAAAAATATCGATACGTCGACGACCTCATGTTCGGGGCCGACGACACCCTGATCCTAGCTGAGACAAAGGATCAAGTCACTCAGGTGTTGAAATCTGGAGGGTTTCCACTGAAAAAATGGCATTCCAACAAAAAGGAAGTTCTGAGTGAACAAGAAAAGGCGGACAACGCCGCCTTAGAAAAGGATAACGAAAATCCTATTATAAAATTGTTGGGTTTAGGATGGGACTCTGATCTAGACCAAATTCAGATTAGTATACCAAAACTAACTGACAACGCAACAACAAAAAGGCAGATCCTGTCAGACATAGCAAAGCTCTTTGATCCACTTGGATTGATGAGTCCGGTCATAATCAGAGCGAAATGCTTTTTGCAATCCCTTTGGCTACTGAAACTCGACTGGGATGATCGCCTGCCGGATGACCTGCTCCAAGAATGGAAGACGTTAGCCAGGGAATGAACAATTTACCATTTTTCAAATTGGACCGATGGGTGAACTACGGCGTTCATGTCACCACTACAGAACTAGTAGGATTCAGCGATGCTTCGCTGCGTGCATACGCTGCCCTTGTCTATCTACGAATAACAGACATGTGCAACAAAAACATGTACGTCTATTGATGGCAAAATCCAAAGTAGTCCCACTGAAGACAATCAGTATTCCACGACTTGAATTATATGGTGCAGTTCTACTAAAGGACTTAATCATACATATCAAGTCCATCCTAGATATTTCAATTGAAAGGTTGACTTGCTATTCTGATTCTCAGATAGTACTAGCTTGGCTTAACAAACAGCCATCAAACTGGACAACCTTCGTTAGTAATAGAGTATCGGCTCTACAAACACAATTACCAGACGCCACTTGGAAACACGTCAGTTCGAAAGACAATCCAGCTGATCTCAATTCTCGAGGCGTATCCATTACGGAGAATCCAGTTGCCAAGCTATGGTGGAATGGGCCAGAATGGCTAACTACATCTACGGACAAAATCGAACCACCAGACGAGATTTATGAAACTCAAAATGAACGACGGCGATTAACCACGCATCTTGTCAGCACCGGTACAGAGCTGTTAGGAGTAGTCGTCAAGATCTCCGACTGGGGACGACTCCTCATAATCATGGCCTACGTGACGAGATTCGTCTCCAGGTGTCGAAAAAGACAAACAAAAAATCAAGACAGCGTCCTGTCCCAATACGAGGTCACTGAAGCAAAACGCCTTATACTTACGCAGCTTCAACAAGAGAACTTCGCTGAAGAACTCGCTAATCTGAGACGCGGTGAAGCAGTACGCAACCATTCGAAACTCAGCCCACTGAACTCATTCCTTGACGAGGATGGGATTCTACGAGTAGGAGGTCGGCTGACTCATACAAAATTTCCGACCAATATTCGACATCCAGTGATACTCCAAGCTGGCCTTATCACTGACAAGATCATACGTCAAGCACACTTAACAACAATGCATGGCGGACTCAACTTAACTCTGAGCAAACTGCGAATGCAATATTGGCTCATAAATGCTCGGAGTCGAGTAAAATACGTGAAACGCACTTGTGTCACGTGTATTAGAAATAAACCGATACTCGGTTCACAGCTAAAGGGGAATCTCCCATTGGAACAGTGCCAACCGACACGCCCGTTCCACAACTGTGGTCTTGACTATGCCGGGCCGTTCGTTGTAAGAACTAGTCCCGGCAGATGTCACAAGACTCAAAAAGCTTGGGTTGCGCTTTTTGTGTGCTTTGCCACGAAAGCGATTCATCTGGAAGTAGTATCAGACTACACCTCAAAAACTTTTCTGGCGGCACTAGACAGATTTGTGTCACGCAGAGGAGTACCGAGGACAATTTTGTCTGATAACGGTACTACGTTCCAGGGAGCGAACAGAGAATTGCAAGAAGTATTTGCAACTCTAAAAAACGACCCTTCAATAAAAGAAAAATATACACTAGAAGGAATAGAATGGAAGTTCAGTCCACCAGCAGGTCCACACTTCGGTGGACTGTGGGAAGCAGGAGTAAAATCCATGAAGACGCACCTCAAGAGAGCGATGGGTGAATTCACTCCTACTTACGAAGAATTTAGCACCATTTTATGCAAAATTGAAGCGTGCTTAAATTCTAGACCCCTGATTCCGTTGATGGATGATACTGAATCATTGGATACTCTGACCCCAGGTTACTTCTTAACCGGGTCAGCAATAAAAGAATCCCCAGCGGCACTAGCCCTAGACAGAAAAGGTGATATTAGAACCCGCTGGAAACAAGTTGTACATGTAATCAACTCATTTTGGCGACAATGGCAACGAGTCTACCTACAAAATATGCAAAT
Organism: Nyleta sp. ZL-2020; assembly: GCA_022817225.1. NCBI lineage: Eukaryota > Metazoa > Arthropoda > Insecta > Hymenoptera > Scelionidae > Nyleta > Nyleta sp. ZL-2020. The sequence goes on from JABFPU010000032.1 coordinate 3,019, forward strand.
TCGCAATAAATGGCGGAGACATCAGCTCAATTTCGCAGTAGGGGACCTGATGACAGTTCGGAATCCGAACTCCAGTCCCGGCACCTGGCAATTAGCAAGAATTACTTCTGTACAGCGCGATAAAGACGGAAATGTAAGGATAGCGACCATAAAAACCGCGACTTCAGTATTGACACGTCCAATATCCCAACTATGCTTAATTGTCCCAAATGCTACTCACTAAGTATTAACTCGGTTCTCCCATTCTATATCATGAATCGAGAAGAATTCCGACACACCTTTTCGGACAGAGTGTCAATCTCTCGCGCGGAGTTGTTCTCTCCCTCCTTGAAACCTCTGAAGGGAGAGAAGCTTCGGGTTCATGTGATGGCTCCCCGTAACAACTTATGGTGTCTTCGACACCTAAGTTGCCAATGCGGGTGCTTCCCTTACTGGCTCCTGGAAGATTGCATGGACCAGTTTTGCCACTTCCACACCTCCTGGGAGGCGGTGTATCGCATCCAAGCCCAGCAGCCACATGTCCCTGACCTGGATGAGCTTTTCGGATTTTTTTAAAAAACTCCATCAATAAAGTTATTATTTTGAAAAAAAAAAAAAAAAAAAGGGGTTGAAATTTTCTTGCCTACAGCCTAAGTCATCCGTATTCCCTTGATGTAAGGTCCGTATGAACCATGTCTGTCCGGCACAAAAATCCACAAAGCAAAACTAGAATAACTCGCCCTGCAGTCATTATGCAGGGAGACGACTTTCTGGAACTGGACCCGGAAGAAAGCACCGATGAACGTTTTACTCGGTGCTTCGCTACAGCCAGGGTCGGCTTGGAGGCTCTCCAAAAGGGGGCAACTGAGGCAGAAACGTCGCTGAAGGCAGCGGAGGGACGGAAACGCCTCTCAGAGTACATCGCCGACACACTACCGCAATCAAGCACTACCGAAACTAGAAAGTTACTGGCCTCAGTACTAAAGGCCAAACCTCGCTCGGAATCCGAGCCGAGACCACCGGTTGGACTGTCTCAGTTTACGGTGATCCATGCCTTCGGCGAGGCGGTGCCAGTGCCCAATCGCGCCATCGAACGTTATCGCGAATGGAAATATTGGCATCGTGGCGCGATTGGAAAGGTAAAGCTCCTCTTCGATAAGCACGGTAAACTGAGACGGACTATCCTAATGAAGGACAAACGCCCCCGATCCGATATACTTCATTGAACCTGAATGTTCCAAGGCGGGCGGCGTTGGTATGGATTATAACTCGGCGCTTTACATATATTTATATTCATTGTTTGCTTAATCACAATACAAAATAAATCCTGCATGTGCTCTACCCTGCAAGCTTTCTTTACACCTTTCAATCGCGCGCTCTATCATACCGGCGCGGCGCGCATACACATACACACAGCAAAGACAAGGAATTACGTGCCAGCAGCGTGCACGCAGAACGCGCACACTGGCGCGCATCGAGAGCCGAGCCGAGGAGGGGAGATGACTTCACGCCGAAATTGGTACGAGCCGGCATTAGTACGAGCGACGCTTTTTCAAGCAGTCTCGACCTAGTCTTGCTAGAAGCTACACAAAAGTAAGTTGGTCCTCTAGAAACCTCTCGATCCCCCGGTAGTCGTGGGCTCCTCGACACCGGCTTTCCTTACTTCGGTCTCCGAAGTTTCCCTAGCTTTCGGGCTCCGAAAGCTATCATCGCTGCCCTCCGAAAATTGGTCGCCCCGGAAGAAACGGCAGGACATTGATGCGCTGAGTTTTTACCTCGTCGTCGAATTCGTTCCGCTTCGTGATCGTCCCGGCCTTCTTTACAACGCCCTCGCTGTTGAAAAGGTCGCCCTGATGACGACGAGAAAATTCGCTAAGCTGAGGTCTCGCGCGGCATTAATTGAATTCTGCTAGTAGATTAATTAATTTATTCGCGCGCTAACCATTTTTAATAATCCTCGTGAAATTAAAATTACATTGATTTGACGAGAATTTGCGCTCTTCTCATCAGCCGTTCTGCGCTACGAAGTTCAACGCTGAAAATCGATTGTACGTGGAATTTAACGATTTCTAATTAGAATCGCGAAAATCAAGTTAGATTTCAACTCGGAAAACGCGCCCATGATTGTACGCCTACGCTTTCTAGCACGGCGAGTGTATGTAAACAAACTCGCTTTATCACCGTATCGATAAGCGACGGCGAGTTTTCGGCGCTTATATTTGAATACACTGCTGAATAAAACGTGGATTTTTATTAGGATCGCTTATGTTTTCTATACATAGAAATCATAAGCGATATATATTTGATAAATGAATCGATCTATATATATTAGGGTGGTCCAAAAAAATTTTTTTTTCGAATTTTGATATGTGCACCCCCTAAGCTGCTTCAAAATGTGAAAATATTAAGGTTTGCAAAATTTCAGCCCTTAGCATCCATAATAAACCGCCCCCCACGATGGTTGAATGACAATAGCGTGGGATTTCGAAACTTATGGATACTATAAGGTATAGTACTGTTGGATTTTAAAGTTTTTATAGCATATTAAGGTCTTAAAGTGTTCTTTTTACTTGCTGAAACAAAGTTTTAGTTTAAAAATGTATTTTGACATTTTCCGGCTGTCAAAAACTGTCAAAAAGTTGATATTGCTATAAATGAGCGATTTTTACAGTTTTTCACACTTTTTTAAAATTGAGGTTTTGGGTTTGTTTAATTTTAACTCGAATTCGATAATATGTCTTGAGACATGTCAGCTGTCAAGAAAGTAACGCTTGTTGACAGCTGTAAAAAGTTTTCAAATTTTGAAAGCATTTATTAACTTTAATTTATGTGTAAAATAACGATTTTTACTCTTTTTTAATACCATTGAGGTTTTTCATGTCTCCAATTTTAAATTCGAGATTTAAAATATGTTTTGACACGTGACAACTGTCATGAAAACTGTCATTGTGAATCCCAATTATATTTAACGTCTTCAATTACAGATTTTTTTATAGTCGAGACACCAAAAACTTCAATGATAGTAAAAAATGTCTAAAACTTGCCATTTTACACAAAAACTAACGTTAAGATATGCTGTCAAAATTTGAAAAATTTTTACAACTGTCAACAAGCGTTACTTTTTTGACAGCTGACATGTCCGAAGACATATTATCGACTTCGAGTTAAAATTAAACAAACCCAAAACCTCAAATGTAAAAAAGTGTGAAAAACTGTAAAAATCGCTCATTTACAGCAATATCAACTTTTTGACAGTTTTTGACAGCCGGAAATTGTCAAAATACATTTTTAAACAAAAATTCAGTTTCAGCAAGTACAAATAACACTTTAAGAACATACTATGCTATAAAAAGTTTAAAAACCAAAGGTACTATACCTTATAGTATGCATAAGGTTCTGAATCCCACGTTATATCCCACTTATGTTCATTCAACCGCCGTGGGGGGCGGTTTATTATGGATGTTAAGCGCTGAAATTTTGCAAACCTTAATATTTTCACATTTTGAAGCAGCTTAGGGGGTGCACATATCAAAATTCGAAAAAAAAATTTTTTTGGACCACCCTAATATATATATATATATTTGTCTAACGCTAGTTTTGGGGACCAAATTTTTTATGCTTGGAAATGTGATAAAATATCATTATTTGTTATATAGAAGTACTACACGCATTTTCAAATCATTTGTTTAGGAAATTGTAAAATTGTCCCCAAAGACGTGTCCCCAAAGACGTGTCCCCAAAGACGTGTCCCCAAAAACGTGTCCCCAAAGACGTCTCCCCAAATACCATGTCCCCAAAGACCGTGTCATCGTGATGTTCAACGCAAAAAAGTGAACCCAACACCTACAAAGCACATGCTGGACACATAACAGCGTGGACAAAGCGAATATGTACGGTAGACTAGTAAAGTAATGTATTTAAGCATAGCGTATACATTCATTTTCAACTACCAGAAGGAATAAAGTGCAAAATCTTAAAATATTAAGTTACAGGTAATTATTGCCGGGGAATCAAATGGTGGTGGTTTTTAGACGTATTTGAATTTTGTTGAGGGTGAAATTATGACTTTTATTAAAAAAAAACTCTCTATGATGTTGAATAGGACTAAATACTACCTACTAGGGAATTTTTTTCAGATTTTTATCATGCAACCCTGAAGAGAAGATAGTATTTGAGAATTCCAACCCTACTTCAAAATATGCAAGAAAATCATAATCTTGGTTTCGTAATTTATAAATGATGACTTCTATGTTTGGAATACAACTGTATAAAATATGAGACTAAAATTATGAATCTTTTGCATATTTTTATTTAGGTTTAGAATTTTCAAATACTAACTCCTCCTAGGTGTTGCATGATAAAAATCTTAAATAATGTTTAGTAGGTCGTTTTTAGTCCTCTTCAAAATAATTGAGTGTTCTTTTCATAAAAGTCATTATTCCTCCCCCTAAAAAATTCAACTACCCGTAAAAACTAACCTTACTACAAACATTCCTAGGTATTTCCATATTACAATCACTCGTAATAATCCAGAAACATTGTTGTTGTTTTATTTCTATTAAGATTTCTTCAGAAATTACCTGAGTGCAGTCCAACAGAATTATCGAGAAATTTCATGCCGAAAACTAATACTGTAGTTTTCCTCTGATTTTTCTGGTTTTAATTTATAAGGAACTATTCGGAAATAACATTTTTATCAATTGCGAAGACATGATATTTTAGTTAGTTCAACGCAAACACTCATCTTAGCTCGAGTGTATGGCAATCAACTTATAACCTCGGAGACTAGTGTTCAAATCTCGACAGCGACGAAAAATTTCTTCAGAATTATATTACAAGAATATTATGAAAAAAAAAAAATAATAATAATAGAATAGGTTAATTTTTATATAATTTTATTTGTTTACATTTATTTATTTATATTAATTTATTTTTATTTAGTGCTTTATTTAACTAAAAGTCGGAATAAAATCAAACATAGAATTAGAAATGGGACATTCATTATGAAATGAAATTAGAAAGTTAAGCTTAATACCATAGATTATTAAAATTAAATTATATAAAATATTATGTTCGGAGACAGCGGTTTCGAGCAAACGTATGTTTGAAAAAAGCGGTTTTGGGGACAGAGGTTTTGGGGACAGCGGTTTTGGCGACAGCGGTTTTGGGGACTGCGGTTTTGGGGACTGCGGTTTTGGGGACAGAGGTTTTGGGGACAGCGGTTTTGGCGACAGCGGTTTTGGGGACTGCGGATTTGGGGACTGCGGTTTTGGGAACAGAGGTTTTGGGGACAGCGGTTTTGGGGACAGCGGTTTCAAGGACAATTAAAACTTTTTTTTTTGTTATGTCACATAATCAGTCAGATTGTTATAACATTGATTCAAAGTGGGAATACGATATCAAATTTAGAATTAAACACGGAATATTAATACACATTCCATTAAACGTGGAATATTAATAATACAGTAATGTACGAATTATTTCCGAGTTACCCTCGTTAAAGTCTCAGAGAGAATCATAGAGATTCAGTATTGAATTGTCAATTATGAAAAAAATCATTTATGAATATTAATATAATCAATTATGAATATTAATAACAATCATTATAACACCTAACATATAATTATGTTAGGTGCTATAATGATTGTTAATTGAATTTGTTCATAATTGAAAATTCAAAAATGAATCGCTATGATTCTCTATGCAGGGTGTCCACCGAAGAATAATTTTCAAATTTTCGGATAACATCTGGGCATTTTTCGATAGAAATAAAGAGATGTTATCGTGGAAATCAATAAATATTTATTTACAATAATAAATTAAAATAAAAAATTACAATATTTATCTAGAATGAACAATAGTATATTGTTGGCTCGGGCGCTAGTGCGCCGGAGCCCTACATGTTTTTTTATGCATCGTGGGAGCGTGACGAAAGTGGAACTTTTCGTCACTAGGAATCTATAGTAGCTCGAGGGCGCAAGCCCGAGAGCAATTTGGATCCCGCGTAGACGAATAGTTCCACTTTTGTCCGCTCCCTAGTTGCATAATAAAACTTTGAATAATATCCCTGAAAACACAGTTTACACAAATTTTTATCAAAATATATGCAACTGTTAGCATAATGTTAGCAAGAATTTTGCGTTAAGCCGTGTCCGCATGTGCGTACTAATTTAGTGAAAAATATTTTTTTAATGTAAATTTTTATTTTATCTTTCCGGAAATGACCGTACTGGTGCAACGTAAATTTACGGTTAATCCCGGAAAGTTAAATCGGCATATTTAATAAGTAAAAAATTACCTACCACAAGCGGGATATGAACCTGGAACTGCAAGTTCCGAATCTTACACTTAGACCGCTTAGCCAAACGTACAATTTGATATCGAGACTTCTTTTCTTGTTGACACGTTGCTATTTATGATAAAAATCTGTTATTTATTTAAAATCATTCTTAATTATTTAAAACCATCTCAGTTATTTCAAACCATTTTTATTTAACAAAGTCATTTTTTTAATCCCAAATTATTTTTGTAAGTCTTCATCCGAAGAATGTCTTCACCCGATGCTCACAAAAAATACCATTTCCGAGGTTTTCGAGGTCACTGCACACGACTCTGAACTCGGATTTTCAAAATTCAAAATGGCGGTTCCAATATGGCGGATCAAGAAATAAAATTTGATGATTTTTCTTCAAAATTCAATATGTTGGTGTATTTTAGGTCCCTGAACACGAAACTGAGCTCGGATTTTCAAAATTCAAAATGGCGGATCTAATATAGCGGACAAAAATTAAAACACGATGATTTTTCTTCATATTATGTATGTTAATGTTTTTGGATTTTTGGATTTTCACAATTCTAAATGAAGTTTTATTTTTTAGTCAGTCATGTTGGATGCGTCATTTTAAATTTTGAAAGTTCAAACTCAGCTTCGTGTTCAGCAACCCCCAAAAAATACTAACATCGATTTTGAAAGAAAATGAACAAATTTTAATTATTTGGTCCGCTATATTGGATCAGCCATTTTGAATTTATAAAATCTGAACTCAGATTGGTTCTCAGCGATCACAAAACTCCCTGCAAATGGTAGTTTTTAATGAATTAGATCGTTGAAACAGTAAATAAACATAGGTGGGACGCTCAGCGTTCCGCTGCTGCTGAAAGGGTTAATATAATTACTATTTTAATATAATTATATTAAATTATAATTTAATATAATTACAATAAAAAAGTAATTATATTAACTATACTTAAACAAATAATTTGAGATTAAAAATCTTGACTTTTTGTAAATAAAAATGATCGTTTTTAAATAAATAAATAATTGTAAGACTCGTAATTTGGAGTTCCACGTTTAAGTCCCACTTGTGGTAGGTACATTTTTTATATTAATATGTCCATATAATAATTTATCATAATGTTAGCATAATGTTAGCATAAATTTTGCGTAAATTTGCGGACACCTCTTAACGTTAATTTTGCGTAAAACGTATGCATTGTTTTGTGTTATTAGGGATAGTTCAAACACGAAATTTTGAAAATTTATATTAATCTTAAAATAATTAAAATTTCTGGAATTATTACACTATCTTATTAATCTCGTCAATCTCAACTTTTTGGTGTCGATCTGTTCTAAATGTTTGTGTTTTTTAGATATCGTTTCGTGTTATTACGATAACCTGGAAATGTTCGAAAAATCGTCGCACATATCCCTGCAATGTCCGAGATGTGCAATAATATCCGCATTTTTTATATCGTACGGATATCATCTACGATATCTCTGGGATATCTTCGAATATTTATGGACAACACATGGTAAAGAAAAATGGAAAGTTTTTTATGCAAAAAATTATTTTCACCATAAAAAAAAAACTTAGAATTTTTCTTTATCTTCTAATACGTAGAAATATCCCAGCGATATCCCAAAGATATCGCACGTGAAATACGTCTGATAAAATAATTGTGGACATTAGTAATACATCCCAGGAATATCTCTGCCCACTAAAAAATGTTCCACTTCCATCTGTCTTGCAATTCGTTTGCTATAATCACAATCGCACAAACAGAATTCGGATATATAATATATGAATTTTCACTGATGTTAATAGAAATGTAATTATGCAGGAAATCATATTTTCCACCTGCTTCACTCGGCAATCGGTATGAATGAAGCACAGTTCAACATCATACATTCACACACATACGGGCAACAACTAAATGTTCCAACAAACAGATTGTTTTGTTAAATGAATCTTTTGTTAATGGATCGATTTGATTCAAATTCAATTATTAATTCGAAAAATGGAAGTGCTGGTGGAATTCGGTTGAAATCAAGGAGTTCTTATTCTTTGGCTTACTTGAAATTTCGCGTACACTGTAAAAACCAGTTGAGGAAAATTAAACTATATACCGTGTAATCTAGTTGCCAACGAATATAGTGCAACTTTACATTCGGAATGTAAGCCAATTCGGAATGTAAGCCAATTCAAAGTGTAACCAAATAACTCAGATACATATAGAAGCCTAGTTCATCAAGATTATGTGCGGAAAATCTTACGTAGTTGCGGGGGACTCCGATGTCCCCCGAAATGTCAAATGGCGCTGATGTCACGCGCCAAACGTTCCAACGATTTAAAAATATGAATAAATGAAATAAACGAACATAATAAATGAATTTACGTATTTAAAGGAAATAATGAACGGAAAGATCACTACATGCATAGAAATCAATGACGTATACAGTTTAAATGAAAATAAAAAAACTGTGATAAAAAAAAGCTACGTGATTAAATTATAGCGGTATGTCTATTCTTCTACCTTGGGGGACGTGCGGGGGACATTGTTTTTCTTCGGTATTTCCATCAAAAACATAGATCATATTTAAAGAAATTAAAAAAGTAAGATAAACATATTAACAATCTAATTTAAATATTTATTTATTAATTTAATTTGGTT
>JABFPU010000033.1:0-11736 GCA_022817225.1 Nyleta sp. ZL-2020
AAAATGTTTTCAAAAAAAAAAAAAAAAAAAACACTTGTTTTTGTCGTGCAGTCCCGGTATACGTATGCAAAATTACTCGACCCCCATAAAAGCACATTGTCTCCAGTGCACCATAAAAAAAAGTCGGATCCCCGAAGAACGTTTTTTCTTCTGATTCATCCATCAGGAATCCATAAAATAAAAGCGTAATTCGACTCTATCCACCTGAGCCGAGCGTTCGCGACATTGGGCAACAATGACAAAACGGCCCTTGCTCCTGCTTCTTTCTGCTACATAACCTCCGTAAGGTCGAAAGCATGAGGCCAAATCTCAACTTTCCGCACGTAATTTTGAATTTACGAGCTCTGGCACTAAGCCAGCCCGAATAAGACGGGGTTATTACACGACCCGCGAATGTAAGCGACGTTGTTACCGCGAACGGGATATGAAATTATCGGAGCGAGGAACCCCCGTTCGGCCATCGACTCGGACACGAACCCTTCGCTCCTCTCTTTTTCCCTCTGCCCTTTTTTGTCCCTTTTGTGTGTGCGCGCGCACACGCAAGTGAAAAGAAATGTCGATGGCAAAAGGAAAAATGGATCGCAAATAAAATATCGGACCTTCTGCGGCGAGCAGCTTTTATTTATTTAACTCGCTTGAAAACTCGAGTCGTGAAAACGAGCCCGGTAATTTAAATAAATGACATGCGCAGAGCCTCGGCTTTTCAACGAAGAAATGCTTCTATTTTTATATAATCGAAATCAAGCTGCCTGTGTTATTTAAGATACGCGCACGCATTGTTATCGCCCCGCGTGAAACTTCATACACTCGCATGCACTGTAATAAGTAAAAGTCTTCAATTAAGACGTATTTTGTATTCATTTTTTACAATCTTATCTTATCTATCTTATTAAAAGATATCCGATGTCTCGTCATAAGTTGCTGATGTCTTTTACGAGCAGCCCAATGTCTTATTATCAGACATTGATGTCTTATTATTGCAATAATGTAAAAACAAGTGTCTTAAATTAAGTCATTTTCTGTAGTAATTCCCTAATAGCACGAAATATTCTAGGAATATTCCAGAAATATTTTTCTGGAATATTGTAAATGTTTCAAAAATATTTTTAAATATTCTAAAATATTCCTGGTATATGCCAGGAATATACAACTGTCCAAGATAAAAAGTGTTCCTGGTATATTCCGAAAAATATTCCTGGAATGTACCACGAATATTTTAGAATATTTAAAAATATTTTTGGAACATTTGCAATATTACAGAAAAATATTTTTGGAACATTTGCAATAATACAGAAAAATATTTTTGGAACATTTGCAATATTACAGAAAAATATTTTTGGAATATTCCTAGAACATTTCGTGCTATTTCAGTCAAGTATTTGAAATTTTATTATACCTACTGTCATACAAAATTAATACAATATATTGAAAAGAAATGTATACAAATATATAAAATACAATTAATACATTTCATTGAAACAAAATGAAACTATCTATTTCAATTTAAATTTAATAACTAATAATGTAATTGAATTGAATTTAAATGTAATGTCAATATACTGTACAAATTTAAATCTCTTTAAATTATACTTACATTTTAATTTTGAGATTTTTGTTTGTCTAAATTTTTTAATTATTGTGCGGTTAAAACCTAAATAATATTTTAAATTTCCATATTTAAATTTTGTAACATTAATAATAAATATCAATAAATTAATGCTTGATAAAAAAAATTGAAAGTCAAAAACTAAAAAATATAGGTATCAAATAATAAAATTAATAAATACATAATAATAAAATAATCAAAAACTAATCAATAATGTTAGTAGTGAGTGGTGTACTATGGCGCACCCAAACAAACCCCCCTCCCCCGCACCCCCCGCATGTCTGGCGCCATAACAAACCCCCTCCCCTCCCCCGTCTGTCTGGCTGGGTCATAACAAACCCCCTCCCCCGTCTGTCTGGCTGGGTCATAACAAACCCCCTCCCCTCTGTCTGGGCATCATAACAAACCCCCTCCCCTCTGTCTGGGCATCATAACAAACCCCCGCCGTTATTCCCCTTCCCCTCTGCCCCCGCTGCTGATGGGGAAATTCAGAGAGGGATTTTTTAAAAAAAATGAGAATTACGGAGAATTGAAACCCGGTCCCCGAGGTGGTAGGTGTATGTTTAACCGCCTGAGCTACGGAGGCTGGTTAGAGATGTAAGTAAACTAGAGAGTTATACTCGTAAAACTTGAGTGTTTGTAGGAAAAAAAATGGGTAGTACGGAGGAATGAAACCTCGTCCCCGTGGTGGTAGGCAGAAGTTTAACCGCCTGAGCTATGAAGGGTGAATAGATATTAGAGTAGACTAGTGCGTTAGACTAGCGAATATAAATTCAAAAGTTAATGTCTATGAAAAAGGGTAAGAGATATGATTTCATTAAATACAAGTTTGTAAAATTATACAATTCAAAAGATAATAACCATGTTTTTTATAAACATCTAATTAAACATGAAATGGTAAAATTAATAATTCATGTTTTGTATATGTGTTTAAAATAAAAGATTTTTTTTTTTAATGTGGAGAGGATAAGTAGAAATAAAATTTATCACAAATTTATATACATTTAGCATTTATTAATAATAATAATAATAATATTACATAATTTATACAGGTGTTTCTCTCGCTTTCTTACACGCTAGCGCAACAATTTGATCGTCGAACGATAGAGTCATAAGTTCGTTGAAAATAAGCTGATAATCGGCGGTGTCAATAATTTGATATTGTTCGGCGATTTTATGCATTACAGTTTGATAAATGGCATCAATTTGAAGTACGCCAATTATCCGAATCGCAGCGGCAATGTCCATCGCAGCAAATAAATGATTCGCATTTATTTGTTCACACACAGCATTCACAATTTCGTCTTTGCACAAATTGATAACCACATCGTGATGTTTAATTAGGTAGTTGATTCTACCCAGCACACACTCCTTGAGCTTCACTAAATGTTCGAAAGTAACTTTTTTCAGCACAGTGTATGGCGACGTATCACAGGGTCCATCCAGAGTGTTGGCATCAGCATCGGAGTAGCCCGTCAGCTTCACTTCTTCGATGAGAATGGCTTTTTCGCCATATGATGTCGTGAAGTGGACTTTGAAGTTCTTGTGGATGATGATGTCGCTCCATTGTACGTTGGTGTCCCAAGTATCCACTGGTGCCATGAAGTATGCGTTGATTCTCTGGAATTCGCCGCACAGGTCCTCCCAATCTTCTTTTGATAGTGTAATGCCACGGTGGGTGGCGTCGACTATTCTGATGACCGGTTGGAGTGTGTCGAGGCTCCACATAAATCCAGTATCGATCATTTTGCTGAATGATCGATTCAGACGATAACTTGTGGAGAGTAGTAGCTGATGTGGGGTCAGTCTTACTGCAGAGCGGTTGGTCGTGTCGTTAACTTGCGACATCGCGGGGAACTTTTTGTACGGGAAACAACGCGCCATTTCGAACTGTGTCTTTTGATGAGTTTCTCAAAGACTGTGGTACATCGCGGTTTTTGACGGGGTTATATACATCTGTGACCGTGGTAAAATAGTAATGGTGGGAGAGAAGGAATGTGAGCTTATGTAATCACACGAAGTCCTATGACATATTTGTGTGTTTAGGACAAACATCTGACGTAAGTTTGTCGGCGTGTTATCTTCTTTTAGAACAACAACACTGCATTTGTTTCGGTATTACAAATTCTTTTCCAAGATTTGTAAAATATCTCTGTTCAGGATTCGATTAAAAAAAAAGGTATTAAGGTTTTGTTAGTTTGTTGTTAGAGATTAATTTTGTAAGAAAAAGTAAAGGAAAGAAAAGTCAGGGCAAAAACTAGAATAAAATTGCATATGTGTTTAATTTCTTTGAGAGCCGTATTCTGCAAAAAAAACAACACGCGTCGGTGTTTTGAAGAAGATAGTGCGGGCGTATGTGAGCTGAACGCCAATGTGTGCGTGCCCGCTAAATTGGGCAGGTGTGCCGATCGCGCTATCTTACGTAACAAAAAACGCCGAGTCAGTTCTTTGCTAGTCTCTGATCCGTGACGAGCTATCTTTTCGCGTGTGGAAAGTTCATCTCGAGCGTGCGTGATCCTTACCCTTTTTGTTTTCACGCTCAATTTTCCACGCGCTAAATCTTCGCTGCTACTGCGACAAGCGGATCGCGAATCTCGTGCCACGCGGATCAGTGATTCGAAGTAAAACCGCACGACACGTGTACCAAACTCTAACGCGCCGTCACACGGATAATTCGCGTTCGCTCAATTTGAATGTACTTTTTGCAACCGAATAAAGAGCCCTTGACCAAACTCAGTGCACCGAGTTATTTAAAACTTGCCCGCGCTCCCTAACTTACGAGTCAGTGTTGAATACGAATAGGTTCACTCAGACGGGAATATCCTGAGTTTTGAACCTACAAACAATCCAAGACAGTTTAATGGTCCTCCGAGCCGGATTGCGGAGTTGAGTGCTTGGTGCCTGTAAGGGTTAGTAAGCTGCAAAACGAACATTGAACTTTGGACATTTTGCACGAGTGCAATTATTGGAGTCTCGCGTCTCTGTCGCACCAGCGCAGAACGACCAGGGACAACCTTCCTCTCGCACGGAAACTTGGCAGTCTCTGTCCCTGTCCACCAAGAGAAGGAAGCACGCTGGGACAGATCGTCTCGTCCCGCATTCGAGCGGAACGCCTTGTATCTCTCGCACGTAGCGGCTCGCACAGGACGTTCCTCGTCATCAAGAGAAGGTCAGTGTGTCCCCCTCCAGAGACGAAAAGGGGAGTCTCTTCGCTCCACCTTCCCACTCTTGTGACGTGAGCGAGGAGCACACCGCAGCGCACCGTGCTACGTCCGCACACAGCGGAAACTTCAACGCTATATGCTCGACTGTTCGCTGCGGACAGTTGAGAAGCAACGCTCTCCTGCACTTCTGTCCTGTCTACTGCTGCGACCTGAGTTGAACCATGACCGACTCTGCTGAGGTTCTACTGTCCAGCCAACATTCATTGCAGGGCCTGATCCAGCGTGCTGTTACCAATTTCAACAAAATTGGCAAAGACAATCAGCACGCTTCTGTCATCGAGAGTCGACTGGCCAACGTCAATAAGTACTGGGCGCAGTTCCAACAACAACACGCTCGACTGCAGTCAACCAAGGATGGAGATCTCTCACAAGAGAAGTATTTTGTAGATGGCGCTTTCGATGCTACGGCAGAAGCATACGATCTTGCTTCGGACTTTTTTAATGAAATGTTGATAAGAAAAAGACCTGTTCAAGCCCAACCTTCTCTATCCTCTACGTCCTTCGAACACTTTCAACCTAGTGAAGCTTCCGTGCCAATTAGGCTTCCTCAAATAACTCTCCCTAAATTTTCAGGAGATTTTCGAGAATGGGAAACCTTTCGCGACCTGTTCGTATCGCTCGTAAATGATAACCTTGCCTTATCGGGGGTACAGAAGCTGCACTACTTGAAGAGTAGTCTAACTGGCGAAGCAGCACTTTTGCTGAAACACACCGTTGTGAACGAAATTAATTATGCTGCCTCGTGGAAAGCTGTTACGGAACGGTACTATAACACTCGATGCATTGTCAATTCATATTTGCAAGCATTTGTTGACCTTTTGCCTGTCAAACCGAACACAATTTTGAAAGATTTGAAACATGTGCGCGATAGGGTCAACGACACTTATTATGCCTTAACGAGTTTGGGGAGACCAATTGAACTTTGGGAGGATCTATTTAACTTCATGATTATTAAAAAACTAGATGGCGACTCCATCGCCGAATGGGAGAAAACCAGAGGTCTTTCGAACGAAATGCCGACATTTGATGAGGTTAAGAAATTTTTGGAAACGCGGATACGTATACTCGAGTCAATTGCCACACGTGTCAACTCAGACTCTTCGCGTACCGACAAAACCATCGTGAAAAACTCAAAACCTAGTCTTAAAACTCATCAAACCTCGGCTTCCGTGAACACTTGCCCGCGATGCAAGGGTCGACATCCCTTGTATTTGTGTAACGAATTTAAAAGGGAACCCTCGAAAGAACGCTGGGAATTTGTTAAGTTAAATAAACTCTGCCACAATTGTTTAAAGAAGGGTCACAATGCTATTGCTTGTAATTCCAAATACACTTGCTTCCAATGCAAAGGCAAACATCATTCCTTGTTGCACACTACTCCCGTCAAAGATGAGGAGGGGCCTCCCTCTAACAGCGGCGATTCACAAGTCAACAATGTAACGACTAGCCATATCAATGTTGGCGTGAAGTGTGCCAGCAACGTGTTGCCCACTGCGCTCGTACGTCTGCACTCAGCGAAAGGTAGGTCCCTGTTAGTGCGAGCCATGTTGGACCAGGGGTCGCAGGTCTCCTGTCTCACTGAGAAGGTGAGTCGCTTATTGGGACTCAAAAGGGGACCGGTTTCAATCAATTTGACGGGCATAAATGATAGCTCGATTGAAAAGGTGATGAGTTCAGTTATTCTAGACTTCTCCCCCAAGGACGTTCCCAATCCACAACACACTATGCACGCCATTGTGTTGCCCTCCTTGACCTCCTACTCCGTACCCAAATCCGGTCAACAAATTGTCTGGCCAGAAATGGAGAATGCTCTGCTCGCAGATCCAGAGCCTCACGACGACAAGCCCATCGACCTCTTGATAGGTGCAGGTGAACTAGGGTTGGTCATGTTGGAAGGGCTGAAGTTCGGACCTAACAAAAGGCTGATGGCCCAAAACACCATATTTGGGTGGGTAATTTCCGGGCACCCAGGGACATCCGGCAAAGGCAACCTAGCTTGTCAGGTCCACCACATTTTTGTTTCGCCTTCCCTGGAACAGACCCTTAGAAAGCTTTGGGAACTGGAAGAAGTCCCCAAAAAGTCTCCGATGAGTCCCGATTACCTGTCGTGTGAGCGACACTTTGAGTCAACACATTACCGGGATTCAACGGGACGATACATTGTCTCACTACCCTTCAAAACGTCAGCTCAGACTGTTGGTGAGACCTATGAGAATGCTAAACGTTTGTTTCTGAGGAACGAAAGTCGTCTGGTCAAGCACCCACAATTGTATGGGGATTATCAAGCGTTCTTGCAAGAGTACCTTGATCTAGGGCACATGAAGTTGGACGAGGTCAACCCTCACAATCCACAAGGAGTCTTCATTCCCCACTTGCCTGTCCTTCGCTCTGAAAGCCAGACTACTAAGATGCGCGTGGTCTTCAATGCATCTTCTAGCTCTTCTAACGGTACGACCTTGAATGACGTCCTACTTCCAGGACCAAAGTTGCAGACAAACTTGTTCGCGCTCATACTGCGTTGGCGACAATTCAGGTTTGTCTACACGGCCGACATCGCCAAAATGTTTCGACAAATCGCGGTGGCACCCGAAGACTGGGTTCACCAAAAGATAGTTTGGCGACAAAGCCCTGAGCACGAGCTCTCTTCGTACAACTTATGTACCGTCACATACGGCATGAATTGTGCGCCATATTTGGCCAACCGAGTCCTGCAACAACTCGCGGAGGATGAGGGCCACAAATACCCCTTGGCGAAGGGAATTCTATTGAGCGACGTCTACGTGGATGATGCGCTCTTCGGTGCAGAAGATCCCGTTCTGCTCCGAAAAGTTCGCGATCAATTACAGGAATTGCTCATGGCGGGTGGTTTCACCCTGCGCAAGTGGGCCAGCAACAATCCTGAGTTGTTGCGCGATATACCGGAGGCCGACCACGGTCATGCAGTTCCGAAAGAATTGGCAGAAAAGGGGCAATTAAAGGTACTAGGAATTAGCTGGTGTCCAAGCTCGGATTCGTTTTTGTTTTCTTGCTCCCCACCCCTTAGGCACTCCTTCACAAAGCGCACCTTTCTGTCGCTGATTGCGAGCATTTACGACCCGCACGGGTGGCTCGCCCCCTTTATAATAAAAGGCAAAATTTTGATGCAGCTCCTTTGTGTCAATAAGGTAGATTGGGATGACGCGCTCCCCAGCGATCTGGCACAACAGTGTTTGGATTTTTACTCTCAGTTGACCGAGATCAACCGGTTGAGAGTACCCCGTTGGTTGGGGACAGACTCTACGCCGCAAATGATTGAGCTACATGGGTTTGCTGATGCATCCAAGGTTGCCTATGCCGCTGTGGTGTATCTCCGTGTATCTTCCCCTTGCCAACCTACGACGGTTATCCTTTTGTACTCTAAGACGAGAGTCTCACCTCTGAGAGTGCAAAGCATTCCAAAGTTGGAGTTGTGTGCAGCGACTTTGCTGTGCAAAGCAGTCCAATTCGTGCGAGAAGCCTTGAATCTCGAGATTGTCGACACGACTTGTTGGACCGACTCCAAAACCGTTTTGGACTGGCTAGATAGCTTGCCCTCAAGGTTGAAACCTTTTGAGGCCCACCGCGTATCTCAGATACAAACGGAACTAGAGGGCGTACGCTGGAGACACGTCCCCGGTTCCTCAAACCCAGCTGATTGCGCGTCACGTGGCGTCGACATCCACGTACTGCGCGACTTCCCATTGTGGTGGGAGGGTCCGAGCTGGCTGCGAGAACCTAGCGAGGCTTGGCCTCAGTTGGTGAGATCGACACCGATTTCGCATGAGAACCAAACTGGGCCCCACCCGATCTGTTCTCTCACTAAAGTGTCAGATGAATTCCTTAGCGACTTGTTTGATAGGTTTTCCTCTTGGACCAAACTTACGCGGGTCCTCGCTTATGTGCTGCGGCCGATCCTCTGTAGACAGAACCGCATAGCCAGGCCCGCCGATTTTAGCCTCTCCACGCAGGAGATAGGAATTGCACGAGAGACAGTTGTTCGCATGCTGCAATTGGCTCACTTCCCAGATGAAGTAAAGGCCTCGCAGAGAACCTTACCCTTGCCTACTCGAAGTCCCCTGCTTTCACTCACTCCCTTTATGGACGAGAAAGGACTCCTCAGACTGGGTGGTCGTTTGCGACATGCTAATCTGACCGACGCCCAAAAACACCCTTACATCCTCCCGAAAGGCAGAGTAGCCGAACTCATCGCAGAATATTTTCACCGTGTCACGCTTCACGGGGGTGTTCAAGTTACACTGCGAGTTATGAGGGAACAATATTGGATCATTTCCGCGAGATCTCTCACTCGCTCAGTGATACATCGTTGTGTGACGTGCGTGCGCATGCGGGGCACGACGATGCAACAATTAATGGGCGACTTACCCAAAGAGCGCGTACAGAGGGCGCGACCCTTTCAATTCGTGGGCATTGATTATGCCGGACCCATGTTAGTGAGAATGGCTGCTGGTAGGGGTAGACACACTCAAAAATGCTACGTTGTATTATTTGTGTGCATGAGTGTCAGAGCTATCCATCTGGAGATCGCGACTGACTACTCGTCGAACGCGTTTCTTGCGGCGTTTGAGCGCTTCGTAGCACGACGAGGCTTACCGCAACATGTATTTACCGACAACGGTACAAATTTCCGGGGGGCCGAGAGAGAACTCGCCGAAAGCTTTCTGAAAGTGATGGCCGAACCAGCGTTGAGGGATCGTCTGTCTCGAGATCAAATTGACTGGTCGTTTATCCCCCCTAATGCGCCCCACTTTGGAGGCTTGTGGGAGGCTGGGGTCAAATCCGCGAAACACCACCTTAAGCGCGTATTGGGGAACTTCACTGCGACTCTGGAAGAGTTTCAGACGTTGCTATGCCGTATCGAGGCTGTCCTAAACTCGCGTCCCTTGTCACCCCTCTCAGACGATCCTGAAACTGCGTCGGCTCTCACTCCCGGTCACTTCCTTATAGGGACCGCGTTGCTCTCCCCCCCGCGCGCTTCTGTATTGGATTTGAATCCGCAATATTTGTCCCGATGGAAGCAGTTACAAGCGATGCTGGAACGTTTCTGGCGCGATTGGCAAGGAGAATATCTGCAGTCGCTCCAGATGCGCACCAAATGGCGTACAGAGAGAAACAACCTCAAAACAGAGGACGTTGTCTTGATTAGAGACCCTAACGCACCACCTCTAAAGTGGACTCTCGGTCGAGTTTTGGAGGTGCTAAAAGGTGTAGACGGACGTGTGAGAGTCGTTCGGGTTAGAACTGCCAAGACCACTCTCACCCGGCCAATTTCGCAACTCTGCAGGTTGCCGATTATGGATATCTAAGTCCAGCTACTTCTCGCCTCGCTTCGCGTTACACCGTCTTCTACGGCGGGTGGCATTGATTATGTTTGTCGCTCCCTTGTTGGGACCGAGGCGGGTGGTATGTTCAGGATTCGATTAGAAAAAGTATTAAGGTTTTGTTAGTTTATTGTTGTAGAGATTAATTTTGTAAGAAAAAGTAAAGGAAAGAAAAAGTCAGGGCAAAAAACTAGAATAAAATTCCATATAAGTTTTATTTTCTAAGAGCCATATTCTGCGGCAAAAACAACACGCGGTGTTTTGAAGAAGATAGTGCGGACGTATGTGAGCTGAACGCCAATGTGTGCGTGCCCGCTGAATTGAGCAGGTGTGCCGATCGCGGTATCTCACGTAACTGAAAAACGCCGAGTGAATTCACTGATAGTCTCTGATCCGTGACGAGCTACTTTTCGCGTGTAGAAAATTCACCTCGAGCGTACGTGGTCCCTATTTTCTTTGTTTCACGCTCAGTGTTCCACGCGCTAAGTTTTCGCTGCTACTGCGACAAGTGGATCGCGAATCTCGTGCTACGCGGATCTGTGATTCGAATTCAAACTGCACGACACGTGTAGCAAAACTCTAACTCGCCGTTACACGGATAACTCGCGTTCGCTCCATTTAAATGTACATTTTTGCAACGGAATAAAGCGCTCTTGACCAAACTCAGTGCACTGAGTTATTTAAAACTTGCCCGCGATCCTAAACTTACGAGTCAGTGTTAAACACGAATTGGTTCACTCAGACGGGACTATCCTGAGTTTTTGAACCTACAAACAGTATAAGAATAAACAAAAACAAAGTAATTGACTTCGATTCTTTAATTACTTAATTTAATCAAATAATTGACAATTTCCATTATTTAATTATTGACCCAATTAAGTAATTGAAGAATGATTATTGTTGAGTATTATCCCACCCATTGGGGCACTCTTGTTAGAAAGACGAGAGATTTAAATTAAAGTTCGGATTTGTTTTTATTATTACTATGCAAAATCGGGCCAGATACCACTGGCATTCAAATTCATAATTCAATTAATAAATTGATTATTGTGACGCCAATAATTTCCTATGTTCAAATAAAATGCAATAAAATGACTAAAAGTCAAACAAATAAAATTATATAATCTAACGTATCAAAATGATATTGAAATCGAAAGAGACGCTCTTTCAAGCACATTTAACTATCCAAAAGGACGGTCTATATTCAATAAAATAACTAATAAATGATCCCATAATTCATTACTCACATTAACTATTAAATATATAATTCCAATTTCCCTTCCGATATAAATACAAACATATCCCAATGAACTTGATCAAGGTTCGGGATAGTTTTATAAAAATACTAATTGATCGATCAATTCCCGGACAACCACGAATGTCACGGTGACGTCACGGTGACATCACAGCGATGTCACAGGCACATCACATGCGTGTCACATGCGCGTCACATGGGATCCTCTTTTTCCCTCTCAGTGCGTTAGAAATGTGACATCGCAAATGTGACTTCACAGCGACGTCATAGTGACATCGCAAAGACGTCACAAAG
>JABFPU010000034.1:0-11732 GCA_022817225.1 Nyleta sp. ZL-2020
TTAATTACGAAAAAGAACTTAAATGAATAAAATAAAAAATTAAGAAATTGAAGTACAAATTCAAAATAAATTACTAAATCAAAATCGAAATAAATATTGGATCACTCGGAATTATAGAATCAGAATTGAAACAAAAAAAAATACAACACAAAACCCAAATTCGAAATAAATAATTATATAAAATATATTCAAAGTATCTAAATCGTATAATAGAATCCAAATATGAAAATAAGAAAGAATATATCAAACTTGAAATATCAAAGTGATAATATAAAAATGAAAATATCAGAATGGAGAACATAAAATGAAAATATAAAAATGAAAATATCAGAATGGAGAACATAAAATGAAAATGTAAAAATGAAAATATAAAAGTGAAAATTGCAACATACAAATAAAAACAAAAAAATCGAAATATCGAAATTAAAATCAAGGTATCAAATTCAAAAACAAAATGAAAATATTAAAATCAAAGTCTGAACCGGGCCAGGAATAGAAAAATGCTTCTGAATTTTGGCCGGGACAGGGATAGTTCAAAGAATTGGGCCAAAACAAGACAAGTCCAAAGGTTAGACATATCATCATTATAATACAATATTACATGTCAAATACTACTACATCAAGTTCAATGTTCTTGTATGCAAAAATATTTTTTTTGCTATACGTTGATAGTCAAAAGCATATAGTTTCGTACTTGATCGTAAAGCTGCCACCACTAAATTAAAATTTCAGAACTTTCGTCTTAAATATTTCGAAATTACGAAAGAAGGACTTATCTTAGTTATTACCTTAAGCCACACGTATAATGAAATATATGG
Organism: Nyleta sp. ZL-2020; assembly: GCA_022817225.1. Classification (NCBI taxonomy): domain Eukaryota; kingdom Metazoa; phylum Arthropoda; class Insecta; order Hymenoptera; family Scelionidae; genus Nyleta; species Nyleta sp. ZL-2020. The sequence goes on from JABFPU010000034.1 coordinate 819, forward strand.
AAATAAGAAAGAAAACATTTCTGCAAATATAATTGCAAAATAATTATTATTAAAAAGTAATGGAAATATATTTTCTACGTAATAAAATGTATATTGAAACAACTGTTACAAAAAATTGAGAAATATAGTAATATAAATAATATAAATAATTAAATATATGCAATTAAAAATTATTGTCAAATACATGCACGCAATGTGCAAATTACAATTACAGTTAAAATAAAAGTTGAAATAAATAATCATTACAATAAAGAATTGCATTTCTTAATTATATGTTTCTATATGAAGCTGTTAATACTATCTTACGTACTTACGTATTTTAAAGCAAATGCACAATAATTCTAACAAAGTTACGTTAATAGTCATTATTGCATAATATGTATGCAGGTATTGTCATAAACGTTATTGTTCAAGTAATAGTTTTGGTACTTATTAATTATCTCATATTTGCATGCAATTTTTCTATGACATTCCAAGACATCATCTTGCAATATCGTAAAATCTTGGGAATATTCGAAGATGATCGTATATATCCCTAGGATATCTCTTGGATACAGTAATGTCCGTATTTGTGATATTTTTTGAAATATTGACATATGATACCTGTAAAAATTCCATGGGGTTTCTTCGGATATGACAGATTAACAAACAATTTCAACGTTTTCATTCGTACTGAATATAATTACTTTTTATTTTCAAATCACTTACAAACAATGAGAAGTTACATCCGTAAAATACCACAACCGTGGACATCAATTAATCCTATATCAGAGATATCAAAGAAATATCTGCGGTCATCTTAATTTCAAGCATTGAAAATGTCGTGCTATTTACTAGAGCATTTCGAGAATCTTTGATTAATTAAAGATTAGAATGAAATTGTTTATTAATGATAAAAAGAAACTGGGAATTATGAAATAGACCTTTCGTTTAAACAATAGTATAGTTTATTTGTCTGCGTAAATACATGGTTACTAAAGATAGTTATTAATTTTCAATAACAAAATTCACAAACATTCAGCAAACTTTGTTCACTCCTGGCTAATGTCAATTCTCATTTCTTCAAATATCACCGTTGTCTTTTATTTCATTTTACATTAAATGTAGCATTCATACACCCTAATAACACACAATATTCTAGGCATATTCCAGAAATATTTGTATTGAATATTGTACATATTCCAAACATATTTTTAAATTTTCAGAAATATTTTTGGTATTTGCAAGGAACAAATGCCCAGGCTAAAAAATATTCCTGGTAAATTTTTTAAAATTTTCCCGGAATGTAACAAAATTACTTTCAAATATTTCTGGAACATTTTGAAATTCGAAAAATGTATAAGTTTCTTTATACTTACTAGAATGCTCTAAATATCATTGCAGAAAGTCTAAAAAACTTAAATTGTTCAAATTTCAAAATGTTCCAGAAATATTTTAAAATATTTTTGTTACATTCCAGGAATATTTTTCGGGATATACAAGGAATATTTTTCAGCTTGGCCATTCGTATATTTTTGCCGTATACAGGGAATATTTTAGAATATTTGAAAATATTTTTGAAGTATTTAAAACATTTAACACCAATATTCCTCGAATGTTACTAGAATATTGCGAAATGTTGTTCCTAGAATATACTATTTGGAAAATAACTGAACCACTTTAACCAGGATCGCGGTATTTATTACAAAGACATATTTATAAACGAATTAATTGACGTTATATGAGTTGACATTATTGAGTGAACAATTGATGTTATATGAGAGTTGACATTACTCGATGGAAACCGCGGGAAGGTGGTGAACAGTCTTCCATCAGGAAAGGATGTTGGAACGACAGGATATATGAGGTAGGGAATGGAATAGGGGAAAATCTGAAACTAAAATCTGACATGTTTATTAAACAGAAAAATATTCTCAATGTTAATTAATAAATGAATAAGAAATCAAGAGTAAAATAAAAGCAATATATTAATGCGCATTATCCGGGTGCTTGATTTCAGTGAGTCCCGTTGCCTCTCACTAAGTGATAAATAAAGAAAGCAATGAAAACAAAAAAAGAGTAAAACAAAAGCAATATATTAATGTGCGTTATCCGGGCGTTTGATTTCAGTGAGTCCCGTTGCCTCTCACTAAGCGATAAATAAAGAAAGCAATGATAACAAAACATGGTGAAACAAAAGCAATATATTAATGTGCGTTATCCGGGTTTTTGATTTCAGAGAGTCCCGTTGCCTCTCACTAAGCGACAAATAAAGAAAGCAATGAAAACAAAAAAGAGTTAAACAAAATAAATGTATCAAAGTGCGTTATCCGGGTGCTTGATTTCAGTGAGTCCCGTTGCCTCTCACTAAGCGATAAATAAAGAAAGCAATGAAAACAAAAAAAGCGTAAAAGAAAAGCAATGCATTAATGTGCATTATCCGGATGCTTGATTTCAGTGAGTCCCGTTAAAAGAAAAAAAAATTGCGTATTGAAAAATTAAGCCAAAGCAGATATAAGTTATGCGTATGTTGATACGTTATAGCCTGGAGTTTGATTTTAGTGAGTTCCATCGCCTCTCACTATTTCGCAAATGGAAAAATTAACCACCAGCAAAGAAATGAGCGAGACCTACTGATGCGACAATTTCTGGATTTCACGATTACGTTTTACTTTTCCGGTATTCGCATTGTTTAAAGGTCTTTTATTTGATGATTTAACATTGGATTTATTTAGTATGTTTTTATCTCTTCTGTCACGGGAAATCCATTTTAAATTATAGAATATATGAACGCGAACAAAAAAAATCGATTAAAAACTGTCTATGGCGTTTACAGTCTTCTTCCACTAACCAAAAATCTGGGAAATGCTGAAATACAGCTTTATCAATTGCACATGCCGCCTGGGAACCGATATTCCTTTCATAGTAATGTTGGAGAAAAAAGTCATTAAAAACGTTATACATTACTGAAACAATAGAATACAAATATTCCGATGGAGCAACAAGATTACCAAAATCACTATTATTTTTTGTTTTATAGGCTTTAAAGAGAATTAAAGTTTCATCGAGTTTTTCTAAACCTTGATTTGCTTTGACGAACTTAAATTTACAAATAGAACAACCGAATTTCTTGTTTAACGACGAAGCGAGATACCCAGAAACGTACTTCATGGAACACTTCTCCAATGTGACCTGTGAATTGACATCACTGTTAGCAAAAGTTGAAGATACAGCCTGTTCAGTAGATGTCGAATTAGAAGAATACATGGAATCATCGATTGTGTCAACAGGGCTACTGCTATTTCGATTGAAATCAGAAGTTGCGTTTGCTTTATCTTCAGTCGCAGATTCACACATATTTTCAGAAACAACCCCTACATCATTCACTTCAAAATCCAACAACTTTTCCATTTCATTCGCTATTTCCACATCGTCAAAATAATGTTGGAAAGCATTAGGATCAACACTTGCTTGGGAAGGTTGTTCGTTTACGACGAGATTGTCTGATTCGACGTCATTTGATGATGAGCCCTCAAATGACGTCAGATCAATGTCATCATCGAAAACCCACTTCTCGAGATCTTCATTTATAGCGTCGGAAACGCTACTATCGTTGACATTTTGCTGTTCCAACGTCGTTTTTTCAATGGATAACAAAATATGCGAATCATCTGGTTCACAGTTCGCAGATTTTGGAGGCTTCAGAATACTTATCGAAATGACATGTTGTAAATTACGCCGAAATTGTTGGGCAGATGGATTGTCGTTATGACCGCAACGACTTCCAATAATACCGAATAGATTCTCTAACGGATCTTGATTTAGGCGCGATGTTAAAAGGTATGACGTACCTTCAGCGTGCAAAGTTTCCCATAACAGAAGGACGCTATTTATTGTCAACTCAAGGTTTTTAAAACAATCAGGTTTAACTTTACCCGTATAAACCCAGTCTTTAACCCATGAGACCGATTCTTCCAAACAGTTTTTAATTTGAGATTGTTGAGACGATAAGGCTCGGCGCAAAGGATTCCGATCGAACTGAGCACGGCTATTTAAGCAATCAAAAAGATCGTTCAATTTTTTAATGTAATTCGCGGTCGCGGAAGACGTTTCATGTATTAAATCCCCTGTTATTACACCGGTGTTTAAAGCACAAGATACGGAGTTACTAAAAACTTGAGTCGCGTAACGAACTTTCATTTTATCAAAAGGATTTGGATTAATATGACGTTCCGTCAGTTTACAAGCGGCTCTACTGGTATTAAATTTTTCAACGTTTCGAAGTTCCTTGATAGCTTCCCACGATACTCGATCTCCGTTTATGATGAAATCATTATCGATTAATCTATTACGAATACTTTTTATTAGATGCGGTACGTCAAATACAAAGAAAATTTTTATATTTCTTCTCTCTATGAACGGTTGATTCACAGTTATACCTAAACGTTCAACCGCCGCTTGATTTGGTTTACCTTGATCGCAAACCATGGCTTTCAATTTGAAGCCACAATCGGTTACAGCTGAGATAACTGAATCAATTAAGACTGACAAATCGTGCTTGTCAACGTTCGTCTGCGACAGGAAATAAGCAATGGGTTGCTTCCACGAGTACTTCAAACCGCGTAACATAAAAACTAAAGCATTCTTAGCTGGTTGCATACTTCGTCCTAATTCCCCCAAATCTTGAAACCCTTCAACTAAATCGGCTTTACTATTATATTCTAACAATTCCTTAATGCCCATCTCGTCCCACATCAAAACGCAGTCTCGTTCGTGATCTGTCATGGTCTTTATTTTCAGAGATAATACATTCAAAAATGATGAACCTAAACCAACTGAAAGCTCTAAATCGTTAACCCATTTACGAATTAAAGTTACACAAGGCAAAGCAAATTTCCTTTCTTTTCGCAAAAATACATAAGCTTTAGGAGATTTATTATACAAAGATAAAGCAAATTGCTTATCATCTTCTGTCCAAGGATGTTTCTTTGTATGATTCAATTGCATTTTGAAAAATTGAAGTTGACAATTATTTAGCAAATTCGAAGCTACTTCTATTAGTCTTTCAGCAGACAATTTCCTCTCATTATTTTTAACGTGTTTTCTCAAATAACTAACTTTAGTCTGTAAAGATTTAATTTTAACTGTACAATTTTTTAACCTTTTTAACAGTTCCTGTCTAGTCATCGTCCGAAGATTGGGTGTCCGTTTTCTACGTCTAGCTTGCACATAGTTTATCGACGTATCGGTTCCAACCAACCCAGCAGTTGAATCCGACAAATTAATAGATTCTAGATGCACAGAATCTAACAAATCGGTAGTCAACGAATTTGGATTTGAATCAACACGTTCATTATCAGAAGAACCGAAATTTACATCGCGGTCGTCGTTTACGTTAGCATTTTGCGCGATTCCATTAGGATTTAACAGGGAAGCGTTATTTACGTTTTTGGTTATGCAATCATTTGCATTATTTATTGAATCGACATCAATAGGTTTTGCAGTTGGTCGCAAAGTGTTACGTTCATTTACCTCTCCGTTTTGGCCTTGATGTTTATCAAAATCTGTGGCCACGAAGTGAAGCGAACACAAACGTTTCTCATTCACTTGTTTGGATGTTAATTCGGAGAAGTCATTGCCGGAGTTCAAAATCCATTGCGTTTGCCTAATAGAAAAAATAATTGTTTATAGGAGCAGACAGGAGAAAAATATAAAATGCGCGACAGTAAGATCACCCGGTGTGAAAAAAGTGAATGATAGTTTCAGAGCAAACCATACGATGTTGTGTAATATACATTTCACAAGTAAATTCGTACAATTTTCAACAACACTTTTATTAATTTTTACCAATACTTACTGTTTGAAACTCCGCAAAATCATTCTGACAATCTCTTAAAAATATATCTGAAAAACTCTTAAAATCTCAAACTCTATTAGTTTTCCACAGTTTCCGAAATTTAAGTTAAAACTTTTAAGTCCGTCAAATGTAATTGTCAATACATCTGGAAAATGAACATTTCATTTTCATTGACTGATTTTCAGCGTTTCCAAGAGTTTTCAGAATTGTTAGTTTTGAAATTTGAAAATTCTGAAAAACAAAGATAAAATTTAGATTTTTGAAAGACGTTCCAGCGTCTAGTGTCGTGTTTTTGGGGTCCTACTTTAAAGTTACATTTAATTATTTAAATATTTGGTAACTTAAGCTGTGTACATGACGAAAAATAGTCAGTATATATTTGCTAACGACTTTTAACATGTAGTTGTTAAAAGATTAATACATAAAGAATGCACTTCTTGTATGGGTATATATGGCAAAGCGATAAAATTTAACACTATTCTGCATGTAAATAATTAAGGGCATGAAACCCTCTCGTTTTTCCGCCAGAAGATACATTATTATTATCCAATACAATGAATAAATACTTTTTCAATTATTTGTCTTTGATATACAGGTCATTCAGTTAACCTGGAATTTTGTATATTTGAACTTGGATATGAATGAACTTGGATTAATTTTTTATGGGAAAACCAAATTTGCAAAAACTGTGACAAGGGAGGCTTCCATTTAAAATTAACAAAGGTAGGGATGAGGGTTGTAGCCAACTTTATAATTTCTGATGGGACCCCCCCCCCAATTTCTTGCATATTTGTCTTCCCATTAAAAACTAATCCTGGTTTTTTTGTTAAAAAAAATGTATTGGTTGCATAGATGGTGAAATGCACTGAATTTTGTAGCAAAAATCGCCTACAACATGAACCATGACATAATTTTTTCAAACAAAAAATTTTAATTATGAATAACGCTGGAACGTTCTTCAATTTTTTCCCGCTTATTGTCGGTGATTGTAAAATTGGTTTGACAGAGTGTTTCAAAATAATTTTCAGAGAAACAGTAGAACACAATTTTCATTACATTATTTAAAGTTAAATATTATGCTATCTTGCGTAATTATATTTAATAAAATTATGTTCACTTGTTCCATTTTTAGGTGTTTTTCTTACATACAAAAATCATTAGTAATAAATAGGGCTAAGTTTTTTAACGACTATGTTTATTACGGAATACAAATAAAGCAATTTAACTATTTGTAACAGTTAAATGTAAAATGAATCGGAATGGGAAATCACAGAACATTTTTTTTAGTTGTTATCTGTTTCAAGCAAAACAATTTTTGCAGGATAAAAAACTTCATAGCTCAAAAATTAACCCTATTAATTTGATGCAAAATAATATTGCTGCATTGTTGCTGCGGACTGCTTCGGTACAACTATTTGCAAAAAGGTGATCATATTGAAAAGGAAATATATTCAATCCTATGACTTTGTTGTTGAATAAGATAAAGTGATGAACATTCATGCAGCAACTACTTAAAATATATTTAATTGCAAGTAATTACAAGAAATCAGTACATATCTTATAGACATATATTTAAATGTATTAATAGAACAATAATAATATTTTTCTATAATCATTATGTATACACAGTCTAACCAAGGTGAATTCCTTGAGAACTTGGTGAATTCATTGACAATAATTGAGACAAACTAACAATTGGCAATTATGACTCCAACAATTTGGAAAAGGTCCTAATATCCAGATGTATGTAAATTTCATGTAAACAGAACTCTTCATTGGAAAGCATTATTTAAAGTTATAAGTTATTTATACTTCCTAAAATGTTCTGAATAATATGTTAGAACGTATAAAAAATTTATAAATTGTAATTTCAAAATGTTACAGAAATATTTTGAAATATAATTGGTACATTCCAAGAATATTTTTCGGAATATATTAGGAATATTTTAGAATATTAAAAAAATGTTTTTTGGATACTTAAAGTGAAGAAAATATTCCTGGAATGTTCTACAATATTTCGTGCTAGTAAGATAATTGAATCAGAAGGAAAATATTTATATATAATTATCGTACTACAAATATCATTATATATATATATATATATATATATATATATATATATATGTAACACAAAATGAAACATAATTAAATAGTAACAATTAATGAACAAATATAATTTACAATTACAAACCATCAAAATTTACCCTGTAAAAAAATGGTAATAGAAAATAATAAGAAAATATTTAATTTTTTTCTATTGCCTTGAATTGATTTTTCTACACTTGTTTTGGAAGTAGAAATCAATAGAAAAAATCTATTTAATAAATTTAAATAAATTACACTAAATATTTTGTCAGAAATAGAGATGAATTCGTAATAGTAATTTGCTATTGCGTACAAGAAATAGCAAAATCATTAAACTCACGAAAAGTGAAGTTAATTAAGAAAATGCAATTTCAAATTCCAAATGTCAATAGCATTTTTAAAATTTCAACAGAAATAAAAAGAAATTGACGTCTATGAAATTCTATTTCCAAAGAAAAATACACGAATTTTCAATTTGTCGAAGAATAAGTAGAAATTGAAGTCAATTAATACAAAGTATTTTCAATTTCTAAATATCAATAGTATTTTTATAAATTCAAAAGAAATAAATAGAAATTGTCGTCTATGAAATTCTATTTCCAAAGAGAAATACACGAATTTGCAATTTTTTGAAGAAATAAATAGAAATTAAAGTGAATTAAAATCGCAGTTAGCCTATGTCTTTTTTTCAAAAAGGAAATAGATATTTTTAATTTTCAATTTTATTTAATTTTATTTTATTACCGATTTTTTTACAGGGTAAATACACTTGCGTTACTTCAGTTATTAATGCTTATTTCTGTTTATTTTAACGGTTTATATAAATAAAGCAGGCCACACTGAGAGAAAAAACATACAATAACAACTGAATTTAGAGGTTATTTTTACTGGATCGCGCAAATAACTCGAATCAGTCAACGTGACGGTACAAAATCCGCAGTTTCTGCGGGACGGGCAACGTGCTTTTTACGGTGTTTTGTTTCTGTCCTTTTTATTTCAGCAAAAACAGTTGAAAATACCGCAGAAACTGCGGGATAGTTATGTGAAAACTATTGAACATGAAGTTAGCTATTTCAAAGCATAAAATTCAGTTACTTATGATGGTTTTTTTTTCTCAGTGTAGTGTACAGCACTGTTACTGAAAAACAAGTGTCTTAAAAGTGGCCATAAGATACAAAATAGTATTTTTGATACAAAGGCGCTTGCGCCCGAGCGGCAAACGGTGTTTTTCGTCACACGTCCACCGAAAACGCCGTTTTTCTCCCTGGGGAGTTTTACAAAAACGGCGTTTACGGTGCCCTCGTGACGAAAAATATCGTTTGCACCATGGGAGATGAACGGAAATCCTTCCCTCGTGCGATTACAAACCTCGCCTTCGGCTCGGTTTATAAACTTCGCACTCGGTACAGGATTTCCGTTTTCATCTCCCTTGGTGCAAAATATACTATGTCATGCCGAGGAACGGGGCGGCAATGAGTACTTTTCTGCCCAAAGGCGGCAAAAACTCATTGCCGCCCCGTTCAGAGGTATAAAAAGTATATTCCACTAAGACACAAATAAATCAAAATGTCTAGTACGAAGACACTTTTTATTCAAAGTGTCTTCTTGTGAGACATCTTTAACCCTCAGTTAAACCCCTTAGAATTGGAATTTACGTAAATAGTAATAATAATTATTGAATAATTTCAGTTATGGAAATTAAGTAAATTTGTTCGACTAATAGAAAAAAATAATCAATTAAAAAAGTAACAAAATGAACAAAACTAACGTACCTTTGTCAAATGATATTTCATTCGTGTACATTTATAATTCTGGCTATATTAAACGTGCATAAAGAAAGTGCGAAAGAATTGAATATTGATTGTTTAAAGAATGATTCTATTAGCAAGAACAAAATTCGTAGAGCTACATTTGCTGTAAAGACGAATTAATTTTTTTTACATACTCTCTAAAATTGAAAAAGTGAATATTCACTTTTCTCGAAAGTTATAGTTCTTGTTCATTTAAAAAGTGAATATTCACTTTTTGAAAAAGTTAATTTGAATAAATTATAAAATAGTGAAATATTGACATTCAAAAAAGTGAAATTTTAGCCCCCAAAAAGTGAAATTTTCCTACGGAAAGCCGATCTGCATTCGTTTCAAAGAACTTATTTTTATTAGTAAAACTTATAATTTATAATCATTTGAATTAAAAAAATAAGAACAAATAGTTAATACATTCATTTTTTATCTTGACCTGGCACAATCTGAATCTTAAAAATTTTTAAAATATAAATTATTGACATTAAATAAATAAATGTAAACAAGTTGGAAAAGCTTCTCTATTTCTAAAACTCTTCTCGCTATCAGAGTCAAAAGTTTCATCCATAATTTACCATCTTATTGACTCATTCAAAATTTGAATAAATTCACTATTTTAGGATTGACCAAAAAGTCAGTGTGAAAACAAACTTCAACTTAAAATTTCACTTTTTCATAGTGAATTTAACTTTTCATAAAGTGAAAAAACGATTCACTCTCCACAAAAGTGAATATTTCACTTTTTCAAACTTAGAGAGTACGTACAATAAAGTACACCTTTAATATTGATTAAAGGTGTACTTTATTGTAGGTGTATTTTATTTTGCCCCCCCCCCCACGGTCATCAATTTCATTTTTACTCTATACTTAAGCAAATTTTACTTCGCCGGTCCTGCCCACGGGGGTCGAAAGGGGACAAAAGAAAAAAAATAAAAATTGTTATTGTTAATTAATTTTTATCAGCACAGTAAATAGCAAACTTTTTTCATTCGAAAACTTGTTGTCCCCTTCTGACCCCCGTGGGGTAACTGTTTTAAAAGTGTAACACACATTTGAAGGGCTTGGGGTAAAAAAGCCTTAACCCACATTTTGAAAATTCCCATAAAATTGAATGAAATAGTATAATAAAATTTATATAAATGATTTCCATATACAGGGTGTTAAAAAAGTTCCGGGACGGTGAAATATCTC
>JABFPU010000035.1:0-11730 GCA_022817225.1 Nyleta sp. ZL-2020
CCAAATAGATTCGACTTTATGTCAAGTCGCATCTTCTTAATATTAAATTATCCTCAATATTAAAAAACTGTCATTTACGTAATTGCACGGACAAAAATGTATCCGAAATCAGCCTTCCCCGCACAACACATTTTCCAACTCGAAAACAGGACAAAAAAGTCGGTGACCCAGATCTGGATCGACCTGGACCATTTGTTATTATATATATGTATATAAGTACTCCTCGAAAAAAAAAATCGATTTCTGATTAATTTCAACACGCGTTATCGGGATTCGCAGTAATGATACATGGAATCTTTTTTATCGCCCATCTTCGCGTTGCATCACGAGCCAAGAAAGTATACTAGTGCATTTCTGCCGCAGTTTATGAATCATGAATGACTCGTGGTATTTGGCACAGAAAAAAGGGGACGGCGCCGTTCGTACGAAGCGAAGCAAAAAGTTGTTTGCCGACGAATTTTCAAGAGCAAATTTGATTTTGAAATGCTCCTCGGCGATAACCACAAATAATCGAGACATTTTTCGATCCGACCAAGTTTACGCGCAACGCTGCGCGTTATTTCATCGACTTTATTAACCCCCGATTACCTGTAAATTGAAACAAACCTCATTGTGCACGCGTCCTCAATTCGCGTCTGCAGCAAACGTTGTAATTTACAGTACAGATAACATTTAATAATCCCTTTATTATAAATAACGCTGAATACGAGTGCGCGCCGCGTTAACGTAATTATAGTGGGTATAAAGATTAGAAAATCGATCGTCCGTCAATTAATCATATAACGCGAATGATATATACAGAAAAACAAGTGTTTTCTTAGTGTCTTATTTGAACACGTTTGGACATTTTTTGGTGTATTTTCATGAATAATGTCTAAGACATTTTCATGAATAGTGTTTTAAGACATTTCTCGTGTCTTTTTCATCAACATGTCTTCGAAGAAAACACTTGTTTTTTAGTGCAATTGCGCAATTCGATCGAGTTTTCCGTCGTAGCCGAACTTCGCGTTTTTAACCAAAAGTGTCGTTTAATCGATCCGATAAAAACAGCGACTCGGTCGATTCATCATCCTTCCTCCGATGCTTGTGAACACGCCAACCTTTAGGATCCTCGGACGATTCGGCGTTGCAAAATTGCAGTCAACAATTTCATCGACCGGTCTATTTGTTTTTCGGTCTAATTAATTTGTAATCGATCAATTAAGCCGAAACAATTACCGTCGAAATCGACGACGGTTTCCTTATCTTCGGGAGGGGTTACGCAATTCTAACAGCGACCTCTTTGATCGTCGATTTTGTAATGTTTAAAATACGTGCATTTGCATGATACTCGCTTAACGTTAAGTTATATTTGACTGGGTTGCGTAACGCGTGCGACTGAGACAGTTTATTTGATGCATCTTCGAGAAATTTGCAGGCCATCGCGAAAGGTGAACAACCAGTGAAAGCCGATCATTAAGTCTCATAATGTATTGTGCAATCGTTTAAACCGTGTAGGCCAAACATAATCATATAATCACGGTTAATTGTCGAGTTCACTGAACGAGCGGCGTAATTAGTGTAAGGTGACAGACGCAACCTTGACTCGCCGATGCAAAAACTGTTCATTCATGAATTGTTAAAAATTCGCGACCATTCACGGCACAGACTTTTTATTCGATTCGAAATTGCGACGCAGAACTTTTTGGACGCAATTTTTGTATATAGAGTAAATTCAAACGAACTTTCTTTTCGTACACTGTAAACAAGTGTGATTTTAGACTACGTTTTCAAGCAAATTTACAGAAATATTAAAGAAGGGAGAAGTATTATGTTTTAATTAAAAGTAAAATACTAGAAAAAACGTGTGTCATTGCGTGTTCTTTGGACAAAATGTTTTAAAAACATGTTTTTGTTTAACTGGCGCAATAAATAAATAAATTAACATTTATATAAATATCCAGAAATAAATAAATTAGCCCTGAAAACACACATCATCGATTTGATCAAACTTTGCGCCGTGCAGTGTCCGCATATTTGATCAAATTTTGAGCAAATTAAAAATTTGATCAAAACATTTGACTTTGCTCAAATTTTGTGCAAATATGCGGACACTGCACGGCGCAAAGTTTGATCAAACCATTGATGTGTTTCAGGGCCTGCGTGTACTTGTATGCATTCAATACATTAATCGATTCCCTGTGGAACACGAAAAAAACATTGTGGAAATGATAGTTATGTGATTGTGGGCGTATAAACAATAACGATAGCCATACAACAGAATGACAATCACTCATTGGTTGAAACGTTTATCACATGACCGTTTTCTCGTTCTTATAAAACAGGATAGAGAATGCGGGCCACCGGGAATCGGTTAAATAATACGCAAATAATGCATTGTTGAGTAGTGCTCTAAATGAAAAAATTATTGGTGCACGACTCAGTGTTTTGCACTTTTATCCATGGGCTGCATTATTTATTAGTATCAAAACAGGCAATCGCCCAATAAATTATATCTAATATATATATGCGTGTGTGTGTGCGTCAAGTATTTAAAAGAATTCTCTTACAATTGTAGGAATCGTTTTAATTGTATTTCATTTGTAGGAAACAATTCTCTTCAATTGAAACGATTCTGTTTAAGTAGAAAGAACCATTTTACCAGTATACAGATGGGAAGAAAGATATTCTGAGAATGTTTCCACAGTATATGTTTCAATTTGGGGAAATTTGGTTCTATTCCACTATGAAACAAAGTTTTGAATTATTTTCACTTGTTCAATACACATAACAGATAAACCAATTTGTCATTTAAATATATAAAAAGGATTATCGAATACGTATTTCGTTATGATAATACTTCAACTCTGTTGAAAATAGATGGTAGTTACGCAGGAAGATCGGGTGTTCAGATTTTACTCCTCACACTAATTCATTTGATTTTGTGAATGATCTTTCCACATACATCTATGTATCTTCTACCGTTTGTCCAACGGGGACTTGTAATTTTGTTTTTATAACTACCCTACCAAAAATAAATACGTAATGTCTGATGTGAGAACTGTTCCACATCTTACATTCGATTTTGGCAGTAGATCTGATGTTGGATCTTGTGTGAGATCTGATGTCAGATTGCAAAAAAATGTAGTTGTGATTTAAAATCGGATCTGATATGAGATGTGACACGACATCTACATCAGAACCACAAAAAAACAACATTTGGAGTTTTTTTGAACTTCGTGTATAATTCTGGGTTTCTATTTGGAAACTCCATATACATTTAGTTACAAAGGGCCTGGTATTAGACTTTTAAACTCATACCAATTCACTAGAAAATGTGAATGACCTTCAACCAATATGTAAGAGATACACTTTTCATCGATTTTTTACGAAGGACTCGGTAAGAACCGTTTATAATTCGTACTAATTTACATAAATGTAAATGACCTTCGTTAATTTTATTATAAATATTATTTCATTATTTGGAATTAAAAAAAAAATCAAATTAACACAATAATTTATACCGCCCTGTTGGAGAATCTTGTCCACCTTGTTCTGCGTATCTTCCTTTGTTTGCTTCTCTTGATCTTCCACTTGGGTGTTTTCCTGCTTGTTCCTGTTGACAGATATTCAGCTTCGCTGTCCATGTGTAGTTAAAATTATTCCACGTCACTTCTGCAGTTTCACTTCAATACATTACGTACCTAGAAAAAAAGTCTAATAAGTATACATAATGTAATATCTTATACCAATGAAAATATACTTACACTATGTATTTTTTGTGGAGACAGTACTTCCAATATTCTCAGGATGACACCGTTATAATGCTTCTGAATATTGTCTGCGCCTAGGTTTTATTAAAGAGAAGCCCAGACATGTATTGTTACACTGTTGAAATATAAAATACCTACAAAAGAAATGCAATAATTATAAATAGTTAAATGACACCAATACAATTCAAGCCAGAAATAATAGAATTCAAGCCATAAATAGAAGCGGATATCGAAATCCATCCACAGCAACCTCTGAGCCGTCAGCAGTGAGGGAGGTCTAGGACTACGAAATCAAGTGCGATTGATCATGCAAATTCTTCATGATTTCAGATTAGGCTTCATAGATGTCAAATTCATTCTACACTGTTATTGAAGTACCTACAAAAAGAGTCTAATTAGTATAAATATCGAAGAACATTAAACCAATGAAATTGAACTTACATGATATCAATTTCTTTCGACGGTGACGTTTGGACCTTCCCAGGATATATATTATTCGCAGCTATTCCACTCCGATTTTTTCGACTGTTCGCCGTTCCTTACAATGCAATTGTTGTGAGCCATCGATTATGCGGGGTACGCATACCGACTTTTCGAATGAAAATTACATCGGCAATGCCGATGTGATTTCTTCGCTGTTCAAAACCTGTGCTCCAACGATGACCATTTTTGTTCTCACGACTTGAATGATCTGCAACAACATTATAATAAATATCGTATTACGTTTTAACAAAAATATATAATTGACATTGTATCGTTGTAACTTACGTGAAAAGTAGTGAGAGAAACGGTTATCAACAAGGGTTGTCAACACACGAGAGATAATGATGACAAGAGTCGCATAAAATATCGTATCCAACAGACCATGTTGCACATAACATTTTTGTACAATAAATATATGCAAAATAATGTTTTCCACATATGTTCATTGTGCAAAAAATGTACTTTCATTGCCAGTGTTACATTTAACAATTTTTTTTATTACTTTCAAATTTGTTACATTTCTCTCGCTGGGTGGGCTTAAACAGTAACACATTCCGTGCACCTAGTAATAATATTACATTACACCACTAGGGCGAGAACCTTACGAATTTTCACGAGTAGACTTGTAGCACGTGACGAAGCCGAGTGCTGCAAGAAACAAGTGAGGAATTGCAATTCCCGCTGAGTTACGTGCAAGAAAATTTCATTATTAGAACACGGGGTTAGTGGATGTCCCGCCCCGAATGATATAAGTGGAACTTCTCGGGCCAGAGGGCCGTAAGCGGAGCTTACGGCCCGAGCAACGTAGAAGTTCCACTTTTGTCCGCTACCCGAAGTACGTAAAATACATTTCTTACAAATTTAAGATGTCTGCTTGTTATTTTGTATTGTTTTAAAAATTCAACATTGTATAGTTTGTCCATTGCTAAGGCATCCTATACGCTATGTCATAAAAGAGCCCCGCCATCGCTCTTTTCCGTGAGACTCAGCCACGATAGTTCTGTTTTGTCTCTCCGATCACATAATGCATCTGTTATATTTTCCCATATTCATTTTTGAAATTATAGATACTATTTCAGTATTGTTACAAATACGAAATATGTTCCCGTGTATATATATTGAAACGAAATCTTCTTTTGCCTTTGTACATCGTCATACAGAGTGTCCCCATGTTTGACTTCTGAAGTACATGTTCAAACATAACTGTTTTCCCTTCATTTCTTATTATACTACACATAATATTGTGTTTGCACATGCATTATTCTATTTGCACATGCGAACATATTCCAACTATTCCACACCAGTGTTAAATCGGTCACTTTGCTCGCATTAGATAGGTTACAAAAAATTGTCTATTTCGTACATGCATGGCAAAAAATAATAATTTCTATCAAAATCATAATAATCAAATTCATAAGCACAAATATCCTTAATTTTCATTTTCTACACTTCTTCGTGCCAATGTTCACAGGTAACTGTTTTTCGTGCCAACCCTGAATGTAACTGATTCTCGTTGCATTGACGAAAGAAATTGTTTTTCATAGTCACTATTGATGAATGCAATATCTTATGAAATTGACATTTCAAGTTTGGACACATGATGCTATTTTTTAAACAACGTTACTCTGTTGGAAATGGAGACAACTCGTTGCACTCTACAATGTGAACAAAATGCTGTCGCATACGTTCAACATCAAACGAATATCGCACATTCGCAGGATTTCCGTTAAGGGCTAACGTTGTAGCAAACGCTGCTGCATAAATTCCGCAAGAATAATTGTCGGGTTGTTGTCTAACTGTTTCAAAGATCATATTATTTGCTGCTACATTAGGGAAACGCGACGCTAAATACTGCTTTTCGAGGTCAACAAATGGATACCCAGCTATACTATCGTATAACCGTAGGATTCCATCATCATAAAGCAAACATCGCCAATGATTACTTTGAAGGCAACCGATAATTTGAATGCTTTTTCCATCTGTAAGTGGTTCAATTGTCCGTGGGTGAACTATGTTCTGTACACTTTCAATTATTATACCAGTGGCATCTTTAATCACTTTCGAGAATGCATCTATCGATTCGTCATTAAGCAGATTGTTACGCGGCAAGACATTCTCCCTAACATCATCCAGAATGAATGGCACATCTAAATCTAAGACACGTTTGCGCGCCATAGCAGTGTCTGCGTCTATCGTCCCAACGTATTGAACATCATCGTCCCATTCATCAACTTGCATCCATTGATTTGATTTCTTGCTACATATTGTTTCATTTGTTTCACTCGACATTTCTTTATATAATTGTTCAATATCTTCACGAACTTCAATGTCGCATGTCTTGCTCGTATGATTGATTTGTTCTACAGCGTCTCCTTTCCTTGACATTGTTCTTGCTCGTAATATGTATTCCGGTTCTTTGATAGGCATCTTTCTGTTATTACGACTGTCTAAGATTTCCGGAAGCATACATTCGTTATAAAAACGCACTAATTTAGACTTCATTTCATTTTCCCAAAATTCATCGTCTCTTTCGACACGAATTAATTGGTAGTCTTTTAACGTCCAAATTACAAACAAGCAATAGTCTCGTTTCGTTATATGCAACTGACCTTGTACTTGGTAATAGTACTTATGATTTCGATTCATTGCAGTTGAATCTTTCTTGTCAAAAATATTTTTTATATCTGGCAGCGTTTTGACGGCTTCTTGTACAGTCAAATCTCGTGCCCTGAAAGGACACTTTATTTCTACTATACCGTCTTCGTCGATGAGACCATCAGGTGTGGCACCTAAAAAAGTATACTCCTGATCAATGAATAATCCACAAATTCGAATATCTTTGTCCATAAATTTAGATATATCTTTTCTTGCAGCTGATTCATTATCGCGTCCGTATTTCATTCCTGCTGTATCTACTAGCGAAGGATACACAATACTCTTTACCGCTGCAGCGCAGGACGTCGTTGGTCTCATACGGCATATTAATCCGAAATTGGATGCTGTTAGCATTTTTTGTCTCAGCGACTTCCATAAATCGGAATTAGCTTGATCTCTTGTTTCGCACTCTATCTGTTCCCAGGACGAGGCATTCTGTTCTAATTTTGCCATGTGATTCTCACGCAAAACTGCAACTACTTCCGGAGATTGATCTGGTTTTTGAGAACACGGGCCATAGTACTGATCCGTCGAAGCAGGTGCACGAAATGATTTAGGCCCAGGATTTTCCATTCGAAACCTTTTAGTAGTTATTACTGCTTTTTGTCGGCGCTTCTCCAAACTTTCAGCAACTTGAGGTGCGATTTTGCCTGTCTGTTTATGCAATTCCGTTATAACTTGTTGTGTGTTGAATTGCAAAACTGCACCTGACACTCGGGCGTTATACGCACCTCTTCCGCTGAAGTTAATACGTTTACCAGCAATTTCTTTGCAAATAACTGAGTTAAATGCTTCAGCAGGGTTGCTCGTTAATTTGAGTAATAAACTTTCTGCATAACAGCTCAACCTTTGAATGACGCTATCCACTTTCTGAAATAAACCATGGGATTCCAACGCTGGGACGTAATTTTTATCTGATCTTTGCGAGGATTCTGAACACAAAATTCCACGAGAGTTACACGAGTCGTGGTCGCCAAAAACGTGTTTAGATATAATTAATATATCTTTCTGTAATTCTTGTGCTTTCTCATGTTGAGGACCGCATTCATTATTTCGGATTGACGCTCTATCCATTACCTCTTGACGTATTGTTAATACGTTGTCTTTTATGACTTTTCGTAATTGTCTATATTCACTTGTACTCTCACTTACAGGCTTCGTTTGTTCAGCAATTGCTCTAAGTTTTTTACAAGCATTACGGTATAAGTGGTTGCTGCATTCTATTTTTTAACAACAATATTGTGCTCTTCATATGTTCTATTATCAATTATAGCTTTATAGATGCTGCTGTCATTATCTGCAACAAGACATCTATATATTAAGCCATGCATTTGTATGCTACATTTAAAACCTTCAGCAATAGCATCGCTCTCCATACTAGTTGAGCTAGCATTGCGATCAAAGTTTTTGTAACACACATGAGGTTTACACTGTAAATCTTTTCGTTGATAATAGTCACACAGTGCACAATACTTGTTACGAATACCAATAAATAGAACTTTACCAGTCTGATACCCGAGAATAGCACCGGTACCAGAAAGAGCATCGTAACTGTGTCCGTATGATCTTTTACTCCATGCACCATCTGCGACAACAGTTATGTACGGTATGCCGTTGATGACGTCACCTTTTTCAGTTGCAAATTTCTTTTCCTCTTCTGCAACTTGTTTCATGTTTTCTAAAGCACTTGTTTCGAAATCATTGATTACACTCTCTCGGTAATTTATATAACTATTGGCGGACATGCTATGGACATTTATTGACGCCAAAAATTCTTCCATTGGTGCAAACCCAATACCAGCTGTTATACTTCCAACAACTGCTCCTTTATTAATATCCATCATTTCGTCTTTGGTTGGTTCCGACCATATACTAGTCTTATAGTTGCACATCTGACATTTGAAAAACAGTTGTGCCTTCAACCCAATTCGATGAACATTTATCAATTTCCAGTCTTTAAACTGGCAATCGATAACCTCTCGCGTGGTTGTCAAAGGTTCTATGCAATTCAGCAAACATGAAACCTATGTCGACTATGTACCGACCTTCAGGAGTTACCTCCTGCAGACGAAACGGATCCAGAGGAGCGTCTGCATCTATTGTTAGGTCGTCATAATCACCACTATTATCAAGTAAATTGTCTTTTATACCTGAAACGTTTTCCTTACAGCAATCATCCTCGATTTCTTGATCTTCATTGAATTGAGGTGATTCGTTGTCCAAAACGTCTTCTTCAATCTCCATATTTTCTCCAGGTTGTTCTTCAATTGAATCTCCAACTTGTATATACTCCTGAGATTCAACTGTTGCCGTAGTTCCTTCAGCAGACATCAAAGCCTCTTCATCGTCAATGTCTTTGGCTCTGAATGTAGAACTGGATACTTCTTCCGCTTCATTCCGCATGCGCCTACACGATAAAGAAAGACGTATTAATACAATCCATCTTAAATTTAAAATAAAATTATTTTTAAATAAAGTATAGAAATAAATGGCATGTTGGTTGTAAAATAAAAAATGTATTCTGAAGGAATTAATCGACTGCTATATAATTAAAAAAATTTTTGGTTGAGTGTCACTAATTGATGCCTATGGGTGTCACAAATACGGGAATTCTCCTTATTAAAGTATATTAAATGTTTAATTCGAATTGGAAAAAAAAATGTCCCCAGGAGAGCAACATTTATCTATTTACTTCATTTATGTCATTGCCTTAGAAGTGTTTCAAAAGTGAAAACAAACTAATATCGATAAGAACGTTTTCATTTTTTACCGTTTTGGATACTAAATTTTAAAACAAAAAGATGTTGTCTGCATTTCACAGGTCTCTATATCACATTATTGATGTACAACTGACCTTCGAAAAATCAACCGCACATGCAACGTAATATGGCGGCTTTCGAAGGGCGTGATATGAGTATAAATTTTTGTTCATTACTTCATTGTATTTTTTACTTTTAAATTTCCAAGTTATTGTTTGGAACAAAAATTTAATCCAGCAGTACAATGTACCAAATTATCATAAAATAATTGACCTTTTTATGGCAAAGGACCTGGTACGCACTGCAACAATTTGAATTATTACCTTTGAAATGCATTTCTTTAGATTCCTCGAATTGAAACAAAGTTTTGTTTTAAAATTCAATCCAAAATCAATTGAGCGTAATTTCTTGATGACTTAAATGACACGTTTCTTACGCACATCAATGAATTTTCAATATAAACATTAAATAAATTATTTCATATATTTTCTGCTGGTTCCCATATAAATTTAATGTGTACAGTTCTTTTAGTGGGTAAACGGGACCACAGTGGAAAATTAAATATTTGTCGAAAAAAAATTCTCCCAATCTGGAAGACAAAACTAAACATAAACAATATTTTGTCATGAAATGAAAAATCTACGTATACGTATACGTATCTGTATATACATATTCGATAAAAGAATCACAAATCTATACAACATCTCTAAATATATACTGAAGATCTATACCATAGCCTAATCCATTATAGAAATTCTATACATATTGTTTTGATATATAATAGGTTTTTCTTTGCCATGAACAAAAAATAGCCGTAACTCGAAATTTAATTCTTTACAAAAAAAAAAAAAACAACTTAAAAGAATCCTCAGCATTAGTTATTTCCAGTTTGCAATTGAATTTATATAACTCTTTCAGTTGAAGCAACATAATTATTTATAAAAAAACAAAATTCATGAGTTATATTGAAACATTTTTTTCATTATATAGCAATTTTTAAAATGCAGGTTAATACCCTTTTTCCTTCAATTTTATGTGGTTATGTATAACCCCTATAGAACATTTATGTAAAAAACAGCTCCATGTCTCGCTAATACACAGACATTACACGTATGAAGTAAAAAAAATATATAACAGTCAGACCCATAGCTGTTTTCTATACGATGTTCTAGTAGGGAATTCATTGACGTAAATCAGATATAATTATATTTGTAAAAATAGTTTTTGTAATACATTATGTTATAAATAATTAGGGTTGGAAAAAAATCCGTTTTTTTTATAAAAAATAAAATTTGCCTTTTCTATATGAAATGCTAAATTAGATTTAAAAAGATTGAACCGAATGGCTATGATCTAAATGATGTCAATTAAAACAAAAAGTATATTTTATTTTAATGTAATTTGAACAGTGATTGTTATTAAGTAAACTTGTCAACAAATAAACTTTTGCATCTTTGTACAATAATAGTAAAATGTTTGTACGTCTACTCTCAACTGTTCAATGATCATTTTTAATTTATAGTTAGAAGGTAAGTTGCAAATATTTCAGGATTATTTAACATATTAATTGAAATTATTTATAAACTTTTGAGTAATTTGTTTCTCTTCTTTTATTCGTCTATTATAATTCTATTATATTATAATTTAATAGTAATTCTATTATAATATAGGATATTATAGAAACAAATAAAAAAAGGCAAAAATTCATTTGACAAAACTGTTATTACTATTTATGTATCATATACAATGTATAAAAAGTTTGAAACGTTTATCGTCGGACGCTTTTGGATTTTGAAAATATCATGCTTCAATAGTAATTGAGTGGCTGGATGTTAGAACTCGCCCGACGCTCGAACGGGCGAAAAGTCATGTTCCAACGTGAGGGAATTTCATGAAAATCTAAATTTCATAAAAATGAAAAACTAAAAATATGTATATGTAAACCTTTTATTATCGGACATTTTTTGTTAATAAACTTTTTTTCTACTGTCATTACTTTTGACAATAAAAAATAAAAAGCGACATTTCTCGATATTGAAAAATCAATGGTTTTTTAAACTCAACTCGCCATTTCTCGG
This sequence comes from Nyleta sp. ZL-2020, assembly GCA_022817225.1. Lineage (NCBI taxonomy): Eukaryota > Metazoa > Arthropoda > Insecta > Hymenoptera > Scelionidae > Nyleta > Nyleta sp. ZL-2020. The sequence goes on from JABFPU010000035.1 coordinate 11,728, forward strand.
CGA
>JABFPU010000036.1:0-11664 GCA_022817225.1 Nyleta sp. ZL-2020
TTCGTTGAAGGTGAATCCCGATCCGCGGGAATAAGCGCCGAAGCGCTCGGAATTATTATTACAACTCCGAAAAGAATATTTTGCTTTTTCCTTTCTTTCGCGCAAAACTCGGCCCGAGACGGTATTTACGTGTTCGCGCTGTAAGGTAAACAAGCCTTATCTATTCTGAGGGTCAACTGAACATCGGACCGGCGGTGTTTACAATTCGGAGCGGCGCGCTAATGAAAATAATAAGAGGCGAAACGAAAAATACCGACATCGGTAATCGACCGAAAGCGAAACGCGATAACGACGGTGACTCGTGGGTAATCGCGCAGCGGAACAAATTCGGCCGGCGCGTTTCGACCGCGGTAGATGCTTCGCGCCAAATCGCTTTCGTGATCCGCCGCGCCCGATACGCGCGCCCTCTCGCCGAGCGAGACTAAAGGAACCCGCCGCCACGCGCCGCCCGTGCCATTGCGTCGAGAACCCGGCTTCGACAACTGTTCCGTCCCGTCCCGGCAACGACCCACAAAGACCACCAAGCGACGATTGATCTTCCATCCTCAGGTAACTGAACGACATTTGGTCTTAACCCCAGTGCGTGTGGTAGTGCCGGATTACGCGACAAGTGCGATCCTTTCCGGGCGACCGCGGAAAGTGAGGTTAGGCCGTGCGACGAGACGCGAGACGAGGCGTACCTGATTACGTCCCCCCCCCACCGAATTCTCCGCGGTACCCGACGACGACTCCCGGTTTCGAGGATCACGCGCGCGGCGGCGGCCAACGACGACGCGGATACATTGGCTTTGCGTCACGCTACGACGAGTCGTCCGAGGCGAACGCGTGACGCCGAGCCGCACGTCGCGCCAAATCGACGGCCGGCGCGTCACGTCGACTGCGGCGCGCTCGTTGTTTCTTCTCCGCTCGGTTTGTTCCGGGATTCGCGAGGGCTAGACTCGGAATTGCGCTTTGTCGTTACGGCACGCTGACGCGCCCGCGCTGAGGAACCGCGTTGATCGTCACGCTTTATCGCCTGCTCGCGCGTTCTGGCGCGCGATTCGCGTTTCTGACCGGGAGTGGATACCGCTTCGTTTCGTTAGGACCCCGCGGTCGTTTTCTTTTGGGAGAAGTCGAAGCCAATTAGGTTGGGTAGTCCTACGTCGCGGATTCGATTATGGCGGAACACAACGACAGTCCGCTCCGCGACGCCCTCCTCTCGTGGGTAAATTCCCTCAAGGAAGACGCGCTGAAACGGGAGTTAGAGGTTAGGGAACTCCCTTTGACCGGTATCGTACCGACCCTACGGAAGAGGCTACTGAGGGGCATCCGGGACTCGGGCCAATTGCCAAGCGAGGTCGCGGCCGACCTCGATGGTCAATCCATCGACCACACCGACATCCGGCGGAGTCTCGACGCCGTTAGCGATGAGGATTTAGACGGGCCCCGGCCCGCGGGGGTTAACCCCGCCGACGTCACCGAGGGGACGGGGAGTGCCCCGACTAGCGGGCCGAGCGGGGACGAGCTGCGCACAATCATCCGCGAAGAGCTCGCGGCGGTAATGAGGGAGATCAAGTTGGCCGAGGCCGCGTCCCGGGCCGACGATCCGAGTAGACCGACCAGGCAAAATGCGGTGGACGAATCCCGCGGCGAACCGTTCCTGCCCTACCGCCCCTCCCGCGCGGAATCCAACCCCGCACTGGCCTCGCGAGATGAACCGCCGGTTTTTCCCCACAACCGACGCAGAATCCCTGCACCAGCTCACCTGGACCCGCTCTATGGTGAGGCCGAGACATACCACCGGGGAGGGGACCGCCGGGGTAATTTGAGTCACGTTCTGGATTCCCTGCGGAAGTGGAACCTGCGTTTCTCGGGGAGGGAAGATCCCGAGGATTTCCTCCGACGGCTTGACGAGGTCCGCGAGATCATGGGGATCAGCGACGCGGACGTCCTGACCTGTCTGCCGGCATTATTAACGGGGTTAGCTTCCGCCTGGTTCCGGGACCGCCGAATCTATTGGGGGAACTTCGACGAGTTCGCGGAGGCATTTCGCATGCGTTTCCTAGATCCCGACTTCCAGTACGGACTGAACCGCGAAATCGAACAAAGAACCCAGGGGGAACGGGAACCCGTGGCGGATTACTTGACTTGTATACGTGCGCTGATCAACCGCGCCCGCCCCAAGTGGAGTGAACGGGCAGCCGTAGACCGGGCATACCGAAATCTTCTACCGCGCATACAACTGTCGATCCCCCGGGAAGATCTGATTACGTTCGAGAATCTCGAAATGACAGCCGTTCGTCGGGAGAGAGCGCTGGAGAACGTAAAGGCGTTTCATGCCCCCCCAGCCCCGGAGAAGTCCCTTTGTTCCAATCTGGCGTACCACGCTTCGCGTTACGGTCGCTCCCGTAGAAACGCTACCGTTCACTTCGCCACGGGGACGCCAGACCCAGAGTAGGACGACCCCAACCACCTCTACGCGGCAAAGCAGGTCCGGAACTACCGCGACACACGACCGAAACCGAACTCGGATCCGCGGACACAGCGCCCCAGCAACCCCGACAACCGTCCCGATTCCTGGCGCCGGGAGACACCCGAAACCGGCCCCCGCGTTGGACAAACATCCGAAACTGGCCCCCGCGCCGGACCGACACCCGACGACACCAACCGTCCCGACTCCGCGGGTGCCTGCTACCAATGCGGTAGCCCAGATCATTTCGTTCGGTTCTGCCCCCAACGACGTCGGCTCCGCTGTTTCGACTGCGGTAAGCCTGGCTTTACGCGCGACCGCTGCCCCTCGTGTTCGGGAAACCACGAGAGGGGCCCGAGATCGGGGTAACTCGAGTCCCTACCACCCCGCGTCCCGACCCAGACGACGAGAAGGAAGTCCGGCTAACCAATTTGGGCAACGTCACCAAAAACCCCGCCCTGCTCTTCATCGAAGCCAACGTCGCGGATCAGCCGGTACACGCGCTAGTTGACTCGGGCGCATCACGCACCTTCGTGGGTCCGGACTTAGAGAACCTGCTGAGGGATCGGGGCCTGATCGCTCGAGCCAGCGACATCCGAGTCCGCGTGGCCAATGGCCAAACCGAGAAATGTCCCGCCGAGTATGTCGTCCCGATTACGATCCACAACCGCACTCACGATGTGGTAGTGTGTTTCCTCCCGTCGCTGGCTCTGTCCTGTATAGTCGGGCTGGACGTGTTACGGCTCTTCGGGATTCGAATTAACTTCGCCTCCCCTTCCTGGCGCTTCGATCGCGACGCCGGGAAAGAGCGCCCCTTTCGCCCCCCGATCGCGGAAACCATCCCGGGGCTACATTACGTGAACGTATGGACGGACGGTTGCTGCCTACAGAATGGAGGTCCCAACGCCCAGGGCGGCATCGGAGTTTACTTCGGTGAGAACCACCCCTCTAACACCTCCCACCCCCTCTCCGGCAAGCAGACCAACAATCGGGCCGAAATAGTGGCCGTTATCGAAGCTGCCCTACGGGCGCAATCCTTGGGGGTCGCGAAGCTCCGTATTTATACCGACTCCCGTTACGTGGCCGATTTTTATAACCTCTGGCGAACTCGCTGGGTGGGCAACGGCTGGAGGAACGCGAACCGAAAGGACATCTCGAATCGGGAGGATTGGGAGAGATTACGCGATGTGCTAGAAAAGTTCCAGAGCGTCCGAATAGAACACGTCCGGGGTCACGCGAATGATTTCGGGAACGAGGAGGCCGACCGACTCGCCCGAGAGGGCGCGATGGACCGCGACAGCCCCGAGGGGGACGCCTTCCTTGCTCATGCCCCATCTGACGGCCTACACCCCCTGACCCCACTACAACGCCAGCGACTCGAGCACCTCCTGTCCACGGAAATCGACCCGATACCAAACCAGTTCCCGACTACCTCCTTGATCGAGCATCGAATCGATGTCAAAGGCCACCCGCCGATCAAACAGCCTTTCCGCCGAGTAGCCCCGAAGGTCTATCAAGCAATATGCCACGAAGTGGACGAAATGCTTAAGTTGGGCGTAATCGAGAAGTCCAATAGCGACTGGTCGTCCCCCATAGTTATGATCCGTAAGCCCAACGGCAAATACCGGTTCTGTATCGACTTCCGCGAAGTGAACCGAGTCTCCAAGCGGGATGCCTACCCCCTACCCTTGATGGACGTTATCCTGGAGCAACTACAACATGCCCGTTACATCTCCACCATTGACCTCAGTCAGGCCTACTACCAGGTCCCCCTATCTAAGGACAGTCGCGAATTAACCGCGTTTTCCGTTCCGGGTAGAGGTCTCTTCCAGTTCCGGTCCCTCCCTTTCGGGTTGACGGGAGCCCCGGGCACCTTCCAGAGGCTTATCGACGAAGTCCTGGGCCCCGAACTCAGTGGCAAGGTGTTCGCTTACCTCGACGACCTGATCGTCATTAGCGAAACCTTCGAGGAACACCTCGATCTGCTACGTCGGGTATTGAGGAAGCTACGCGCCGCGAACCTAGCGATTAACGGAGACAAGAGCCATTTCTGCCGGTCCCTGGTCAAGTACTTGGGTTTCCTCGTGAACCAATACGGATTACAAGTCGACCCGGAGAAGACCAAAGCCGTCGTCGAGTACTCACAGCCGAAAAACTTGAAACAGCTACGGCGTTTCTTGGGTATGGTCTCGTGGTACCGCAAATACCTCCCCGACCTGGCCACCAGAGCCGAACCGCTGACGCGACTACTTAGGGATAACCAGACCTGGACGTGGACCAACGAACAGGCCCAAGCCTTCCGGGACGTCAAAGCGGCCCTAACCACCCCCCCGATCCTAGCATGTCCCGACTTCAACCAAACTTTCACCCTACAGACGAACGCGAGTTCCGTGGGCCTAGGGGCTGTGCTGACTCAGGAACTGGGCGGCGTAGACCGCGTGGAGTGTTTCGCCAGTCGTAGCATGACCGACAGCGAAAGAAAGTTCACTGAAACCGAACGTGAGTGCTTGGCCGTCGTCTGGGCGGTTAAGAAGTTCCGGGCCTATCTGGAGGCGAATCGCTTCGTCCTGGCGACCGACGCCACCAGTTTACGATGGCTCTTGGGGCAAAAGGAAGCAACCGGACGATTGGCACGGTGGTGCATCCAACTACAAGGGTACGATTTCGACCTGACGCGACGGACCAACATTTCCACCCGAGTACCAGCCGCGCTGTCCAACCAACCCCTCCCTAGCGACGACACTGACGACGATACCATCCTCCACGCCGTCTTTCCCGTCCCGAATCACTGCGACTCGCCAGACGTTTGGTACCGCGGCCGGTATGAGAGCGTCCTGAACCACCCCGACCGAAATCCCGATTGGACTATCGAGGACGGAAAGTTGTACTTCCACCGTCCGAATAAGACCTTTGACGAGGTCGTCCCGGACCTCAATGCCTGGAAACTGGTCGTTCCCCTCGAACTTCGCGACCGGGTACTGTCGGAATGCCACGACCCCCCACAATCGGGACATTTAGGGGTCGATAAAACCTATCATCGGGTGACGTCCCTATATTACTGGCCGAACCTGTTCCGGGATGTCGCGCAGTACGTGCGAAGCTGCGACACCTGCCAACGCTCCAAGACGGAACAACGTCTTCCCGCGGGGGTCATATCGGGCCGCAGGGTATCGCGACCCTGGTCATCTGTGGCCGCCGATATCATGGGCCCGCTGCCTACCAGTAAGTCGGGGTTCTCATACCTACTGGTCATCCAGGACCTTTTCACCCGCTGGGTGGAGTGCGTCCCGCTACGCAAGGCTACCGGACCTAAAATCGCGACCGCGTTCGAAGATGTGGTCATAAACCGTTGGGGAACCCCCGCGTCGCTACTAACGGACAACGGAACGGAATTCGTGAACACCACCATTTCCGCTTTAGCCCGCGGTACCGGGATGAAACTGCGCACCACCCCCCCGTATGATCCCCAAGCGAACCCCGTGGAACGCGTTAATCGGGTGTTGAAGACCATGATCGCGTCTTTCGTCAAAGACAATCACCGAGACTGGGATCAGCACATCCCAGAATTCCGTTTCGCCTACAACACTGCGGAGCATAGCTCCCTCAAGACCTCTCCGGCCTTCTTGAACCTGGGGCGCGATCCCCCGCCAGCCCAGTGCGTTCGAGACGATAACGAAACCCCCCCCCGTCCCGAGGGTCGCGCGGATACCGAGGGTTGGGCCGAACGCATGCGCAAGATAGAGAGGCTGAGGCGTTACATCGTCAGCAACACCGACGACGCGCGGGTGCGACAAGCACACCAGTACAACCTGCGCCGACGACCCCCCAAATTCAAGGTGGGCGATTCCGTTCTGGCCCGTTACCGGGCCCTCTCGTCCGGGGCAAAGCATTTCGCTTCGAAATTAGCGCCGCGCTTCGACGGCCCCTATCGGATCGCGAGGTTTTTATCCCCGACCGTGTGCGAGATAACCGACGCTACCACCGGGAAAACGCGCAAAACAGCCGTGGCCGATTTGAAACCTTACCTTCGCCGTTGAGTTACAGACGCAAGATGGATCCATTCGGGGTTAACCAGCCGATCCCCCTGCCGTGGGGACCATGGAGAGTGGAGGGAGTCGTGGGCTCTCAAGCCATAACTTCGGGGGCAGACAACCCACCCATGGACGGGTGCGCGCCTTGCCCCGCGCTGCCTGCCCCGCCTGTGCGCCTGGCCATCAAAGCCGCGGTCGTGACCGACCGCCCTATCCCACTGCCGTGGGTAGGTCCCGAGTGGGACGGAAGCCCGAACCCGGCCCTCTCCGAAGGACGACGCCAGAAGATAGGAGAACAAAGGTTCTGGTGTTTCTTCCGCCCGCCCTTCCGACCATACTCGCCGACCGCGCAACCCGCGGGACCGGTCATGCCGTCGCCGGTAGCAGCGAGTCGTGCCCGAGCTGTGACCTCGGCCCCGAACGAAGGCTCCCGAGACACCACGGGGCATACCCCGGGCAGATCCCGCGACCTCCCGGGGTCGACCACGCCGACCCGGGGCTCCCCCGGGATAGTTCCGTCCCTATTGGCCAGCCCCCCCCCGCCAGCCGTTCTGGGACCAAGCGACCCGGAACCGCACCGCCCACGCCGCTGGGGCTGCTATTTGTGCAAGGAGATGGGACACAAGATGCGCGACTGTCCCCAGAAGAGGAGGCCACCTCGCACCGTTTGTTTCCGTTGCGGACGGGAGGGCTTCAAAGTGTCCACCTGCCCGAACCGAGCCTTCAAGTGGCACGCGGACCCACGGGGTCAATAACGTGCCCCACTTCCCGGGCCCCTTTTTCTCCTTTTCGTTTTCTTTTTCCCTTTTATCCGTCTCTAGTATTCCAGTTCCGTATCCGGCGGTAGTTTCCCCCCCCCGCCGCCCTTCCTCGCCTCCCCCTTTTCCGTCCCGACCTTCGACCCCCCCGTTACCCTCCTTTTTCTCTTTTTTCTTTTTTTTTTGCCATTCGTTCTTTTTCTTTTTGCTCCTTTTTTTTTTTTCTTTTGTTTCGACCGACCGAGGGACCCGGTCAACGGAGGAGGGTCTCTTTACTTCAGTGGATTTCGTTTTGTGTTCGGGTCGGGACCCGAGATCGAGGCAGGCCAATTTCGTTCTTGAAATGAGTAAATAAAGTTTCCCTTTGGGGGTTTTTGTCTCGTTAACGGCGTTCTTATTTTTCTCCCTTTTACCCTCTTCGTCGTACATTCTCGCAGGGACGCTAGAGAGCGTTTGGGCGTCACGACCCCACGAACCCGAGTCGACGGATTAATCATGCCCCGTGAGACGGACCCCGAGCTGGGTCTTGTCGACGCTTTGCTTGACGCTTGGGGGGAGTGGTGTGACGGTGCGACCCTTCGGGTACACCGTCGACTTCAAGACCTATTCGGGCCCTATGGGTTAGTTTCCGACTTAGCATACCGAGGGAGGGGGGTCACCGCCGTATGACGGTCCCAGTTGCGGTCACACCTAAATTTGTTTTAGAATTTTCAGGTGACATGAGCTCGGATTGGGAAACTCCTCACGGGTGAGTATGGTAACTGACGCCCCGAGTCACGGGCGAACCCCGGAGAGCGACTAGGGGTCATGATTGTGTAAATATTGTAAATAGATTGTATGGGTCACGAGCATGAGAGCGCCAGTTAATTGTATGTGTTGGGGGCTATGTGCGATGTCGCATGAGCCCGGTTTCCTATGGGATGTGTGACTAGTCAGTGTAGGTTATTCGCTGCCAGGGCACCGAAGACCCTCCCAGGAGCCTCCGTTATTTCGGGATTCGACAGATCCCTTCCGAAGTTTCGGAAATCGTCCGTCAATTTTATATGTTGTCCCGTCCTTCGTGGTCGACCCACACTAATATACCCCGTACGAGTTTCAGCCATTAGCGGTCGCCGGTGTTGCAAGGCGGAGTAACCAAGTGGAGCTCCAACGTGGGACGCGAGGACCCACCGGAGAAACGAGACGTCTTGAAGGGGGCCCCCCCTTGTCGGCTGAACCGACACCCACGCAAGTATCGAACTCGCTCGTGCCTAGCAACAGGCGCCTAGAAGACCCAGCGGCGCCGGACCCCAGCAACATGCGCTACCGTGGGTTCTCCCACCTATAACCTCGCGGGAAGATGGATGTGACCGCCTGCGCGACTACCGCTTGACATCCGATGGTTGGGACGCACCTCCGAGCACCTCTGTGACAGAGGCAGGCTGCACCACGCCGGCTCGGGCGGAGTTACCGTCTCACAACCCGTCAACCGTGGCCTCGGTCCCGAGGAAAGTCGCCTCACCGGGTCAGGAAGGCTCCGGGAGGATAGACCCCATGATCAGTGGTTGGGGGATGCTCCGCGGCGTAGTCTTGGCCAGACACGTCGCCACCCTCCGAGATCGCTGGGCCAGGCGATGAGGGCGAAGGGAGATCCGATGTAGAACCACGATATGGGCCCGAGCTCCGGGCCACAACTTGAAAGTCCCGCGTTTCGGACGCAGCCGAGAGGGCGGCACCAGTCCCGGGAGAGAACCGCCGAGGGTACCACAACACCAACGAGAAAATCACGAGCGAGGGAAAGAAAGCGTGGGTGGAGGGGATAGTCCGGCTAGGACGGGCCAAGCTGCCGTAAAATCGCTCTCTTGGGTTCGAGCAGCTAGCGAGTGAGGAGGCTCTCCGGGGCCTGAGGGACCACCGATCCCGACTTCCGAGGGGTATCATCGCAGCACCTGTGAGGACGCCAGCCCGAGCTCCGGTTCCCGCCTCCGACAGCATCGGCGATATCCAGGTGGTTCCGGGAGTTGCTCAAGTAAGGTGTTGACCGCAATTTCGGGGAAGACTAGTTTTGTTCCGCGGAGATGCGGGGTTTTTCATTGGAGTTGTTAAATTGGAGTTTAATTGGGGCTTTTCATTTGTAATTTTTGAATTGGAGTTTCATCGGGGTTTTTCATTTGTAATTTTGATTCGGAGTTTCATTGGGGTATTTTGGGTCCCGCGTTTAGGATAATTGGGTACGGTCGGAGGTTGACCGTTGGGGCCTGAAATTGGTTATTTGGTTTTTCGTTGAGGTTTTGCGGATATTGGTGAAATCGTGGCCCGAGGGGTCCTACCACGAGCAATTGCCGGAGACGCAGGCGTCGACCACGTGGGCGGTTCATACCGAATAATTATAATTTTCCCCTTTAGGGTTCCCCCCCCCTTTCTTTTTCTTTTCTTTTGTCTGCGATTTTCTTTCAGTGTGATTTTGTATCTTCCCCCCCCCTTTTTCTTTTTTTTTCTTTACTTTTTTGCGTCCGGGGCATTGAGGCCCAACACCCTGCCGATTGGGGTACAGCGATCTCCCGAACATGGGGTCCTTGTAATTACCGTGAAATTTCAACGCGTTATCACTTCAGTTCACTTTGTTCCGTTTTTGATTTTTTTTGCGCCGTTATACTTTTGTCGTGTACCCAACGATTATTCTAAATAAAAAGTCTGTCTTTAACTGGGGGTTGAAACTTGATTTGTAACCCTTCCTGGAACTTCTGAGGAGTAGTTCAGATCCGCCGCGCCGAATAGATTCCGCTTCACGGGATCGGAAGTCTCGAGGGGAGAATAATCCGTTCGACCGGATTCTCATTGGTTCCGGCCCATCGGCCGGTGGCGATCCTGGAATCCTGATACTACCGCAGTTGCGGTGTCGCGAGTCCCATCTGGGGAGAAGCCCGAGAATCCCGTCCCGTGGCGAAGGGGCGAGACCGGCCCTGAAAAGCCGCCTCGCTACAAAATATATAAAAAATATCGGAACTTTTGTTAAAGCAAAATGGGATTCCAAATGGTATTTTGTTACCATTATTTCCAAATCCGGTAAACTTTTACGAATGTTTTTACATAATATAATATACACATTAGCGTGGGTCGACAAATAATACTTGTCCAAATAGGGACAAATGGCCATGATTTTTAATGAATGCGGGTAACCATACGACTTGAGAATTATATTTGTTCCGTGTTGCACACGAGGTTTTTTACGATATATCGTAAAAGTGCGTATATAGTGCGTCGAAGATCCTAAAATTTAACCTTGAAAAGTATGACAATAGAGGTCCTAGATTTAACCTCATTTGTCACACTTATTAAGGTGAAAACTAAGGATTTTCGTTGCACTATCGTGTATATTTTGTATCAAAGGCGCAAAACGACCCATTAGGTGAGGCGAGTTGCAGTGCGAGCCGACTGCTCGAGGAGACGAAGCCTGGAGTCCCGAGAGCGGTCAAGGCGAAAGTCAAGGCGTTACAATAGATCCCGTATCTCCTTTGCACCAACGACTCTCGCATGTCAGATTTTCCATACGGTGTGGATATTTAAATACAGTTGGCAACATTGTCGAGCATTACTCGGCCATTGCAATATTTCTCGAAATTTCTAGAATTCACAAATCCAAAGAACATATCAGCGCGTAGGTGCTCTTTACGTGCGTGCATGTTCAGTTTTCCAGTCTATTTACATACATTTTGATTGTAAGAAGACTTTTTAATCTGGTATAAGGTAAGTTAAAAAGTGTATTTGTTGATTAATAATATTTTTTGTCATTCGTTAATACCGAACAATCGTGGTAAAACAATTATCATGTTTATTTATTATTAAAAAAATGCATAAACTGTATTTCAGTGTCAAATAGATTAGAAAATTTTGGAAGCCATCTTAAAGAAGCGTTTTGTTATATTTAACAATATATATTATATTATGATCAAATTCAATTTCTGAAGGTTTTTTAAAATGACTTATTTAAGTAATTAATTATATTCTGATTAGTGAAAAACTATATCGATTAACATAAAAGGATTTTCAGCACATGTGACAACTTCAGTCTATGCCGAAAGTGACTTTCAGCGTCACTCGTGCCAAATAGTAACTTTCGGCACAGACTGAAGTTGTCACATGTGCTGAAAAGCATCGTTTGCAACACGGGCTGAAATCAGCCCTAGTTACAAAATATACTATTTTATTCTAAACATTTTTAAGTCAAATTTATTTCAAGCTCAATTGTTTATGACTTGGTATTTCGAAATTCATTACTTCAGTTAATATTGAGCACCACGCTTAACATTAATATGTATATATTTTATACTTTTATAATGTTAATAAATGTAATATCTCATTGTGTAATAATATTTTTTTTATTTTTCAGGAGCTAAAGTTAGGAGTGAAATATACCAAGCCTTTGATAACATTTATCCAATTCTAA
>JABFPU010000037.1:0-11607 GCA_022817225.1 Nyleta sp. ZL-2020
TTGGGTTGAGTAGAATTGTTTTAAATTACTCTCTCGAGTTTTAAAGCAATTTAAAAAATTGGATTCTCCAAAGTAATTGGTACATTAAACCACAAGGGTGTTCGACTTATTACAGAATGTTCACAAACTTATCACAGAGTATTCACAAACTCATCACAAAAACTTCACAAACTAAAAGAATTAAAAAAAAAACAAAATTTAAACTTTCGAAAAATGTTCAAAACCTATGTTAAACGCTATCTACAATTTAACCCTTCGGGGGTACGGCTTAAACATTTAGTGGTGTATCGTCACGAATCGTTATTGGTGTTTGTTAGTGTGTCTGACTGTCTGTGTCTTTTTCTTTCTTATCTTGTTGCCATAACAGTGTTTCTTTAAATAGCAGCCATTTTGAATATGGTGGGAGAAACCTGCGCCACTAAGATTTTTCTTTGGGGAATTTCAATTTTTTTTAATTCCTTTTCGAACTGGGGGAAATTACTTCGGACTTGATCTAAATATTGGACACCTTAATATATAGATCTAAAGAATTATTTTATTTTTGCAACATAAACGATATTTACAAATTTTATAATTAAATTATTAATATATATGCTGTAAGTGTTTAACCAGATTAATTTTATTTTATTCGTAGATCTTATCGTTGATCGACCACCAGATTATTGTTCTGAAAACAAAATAATCAACTGCATAAGACAATTTTTCAAACAGGCTAATACAAAAGCGAAGAAAATTTCAGTTGAAAAATGATAAAATCCCTTTTTGATTGTTTCAAAAATTCTAGTTATACCCTTATTTCTCGAAGCCCCAGAATTAATAGTTGATTGAAAATGAATAAGAAAACTTGAAAGAATGATACACAATAATTGGTGAAGCTAATATATCAAATAAATATCAAATAAAGTAATAACGCAACGAAAGAAGCTAATTATAAACTAATTAAACACGGTTCAACGTGGACGCGCTGGTATAATTAATGAACAGCGTCGGTTTAATGAGCGCAATAATCCGTGAATAAAAATGATAATTGCTGACGATCGGCATCGATTACTCGGGGCCCGTTATTACTGAAAGGCACGTCGCGATTTCATAACATATAATAAATTCAACAAAATGAAAGCAGTTGGGAGCGATTTTTCCATGAGAAGTTTGGTCACGTCGCGAAAAGATGGTCCGTCGATTAGGCGAGGAAAGGTCATCGGTGTTGGCATGATCATATCAGGCAATTCCATAAGGGACGGAACGGAGAACCGCATCGGAAAGAAAACGAGGAAGGTGAAAAAAGGAGAAGGTGGACTGCGAAGAAAAAAAAACGAGGGGCACCGCGATCAAGTAAAAAATACGAGTTACGAGTATCCGGACGTGCGAATGAGCTTCCATTCTTGATTTCGTTTACACGCGAAATGAAAAAGTACGGCAATTGTATGGCGGACGCTGCGGGTGTATCGGGATTATTGGAATCGGAAAGGTGTGCCTACTTTATGGCTTTGACGTGGAAGGTGTGGAGATAGCGCGAATATGGATTCCGAGGCAAACAAAGTTAACGAAAAAAAGCTCGATGGAGAAATGATGAATAAAGATAGGTCCTTCGAGCCGGATTGCTGCCCTTTCGAGAATCCACCGCAAGGATTACAACGCTCATTCTCAATTCGAGCCATTTTTGAGGGTCCGCGCAGAGGTCTCGCTCTCAGAGGAAGGCGCCGTCTCTACTTCTGGCCGAGGCCGAAACGGATGAGGACGAATCAACTCGTTGTACTGGACCAGTTTCCTGCTGCCTAGCTGAAAGGGAGCATAAAGACATTAACGATCGCCGACTTGAGCAATCGTTTCAGCCCCGTGTCGATTTCGTATAACGGACATTTTTCGCGGTAGTCGACTCGTGCGCGTTCGGCATTCTTCGCACTTGTTCGCGCGACTCTGATAGCCGCGCAAAGTGAATGCCGACTCGGGCGCGCTCGGCTTTCGTCGGGACGATTCGCAAGTACCGCGGCCGTCTCCTGGCTCGCGTGTCGATTCGGGCGCGCTCGGCCTTTATCGCGTGTGTTCGCGCGTCTCTGATAGCCGCGCAAGGTGAACGCCGACTCGGGCGCGCTCGGCTTTCGTCGGGACAATTCGCACGTACCGCGGCCGTCTCCTGGCTCGTGTGTCGATTCGTGCGCGCTCGGCCTTTATCGCGCATGTTCGAGCGCTCGTATAGCCGCGTGACATAGGCGCCGACTCGTGCGCTCTCGGCTTTTATCGAGCTTGCCCGCGCGACTCGAATAGCCGCGCATCGTGGACGCCGAATCGCGCGCGCTCGACTTCCGTCGGCCTTCATCGCGTTGGATTGGACGGCTCAGATAGCCGCGCATCGCCTATGTCGACTCGTACGCGTTTTCGGACTTTTGAATTGCCCGGTGCCAATCCGACGCATTGGAATTTCGGCGCTCTGCCCTTATAAGAGCGCGTGGACTGTATTCCCGCGCCTTTCGAAGATTAGGCTGGCGCGCGCTGCATTCATGCCCGTTTCAGATCACGTCACTCCTGCCGGCACGTGAATCCCTTGCCTAGCTCTCTATTCGGTGGACAACTCCTACCTTTCCATTGCCAGATGTGTGACGAAAAATCTGCACAGCCATTTGTGACCATGACGGGCCAAGAGCAGCGCGATATGAAGGTTTTGCTCTCTGAGCAAGACATCATTCTTCACTCAGTTGCAAATACCACTCACACGCTGGAAAGTCGCGGTCGAGAACTTCCCGCGCCACTTCTGAGAGGAAGGCTTCGCATACTCGAAGACAATTGGTTGCGATGCTGCAAGAACCACGCTCTACTGGAAGGCTGTTAGGCCGGCCTCGAACCCGATGTCGCGTACTTCAAGGAACGACATTTTTCACTCATCGAGAGAGAATATGAGAAGGCCGTGGATTTCATCCTCGAGAAGATGCCTGATGAACCTTCGCAAGCTACATCGACGCCCAACCTGTCTACCAGATCAGCGCCCAGCACTTCGCAAGCTAAGTTACCGAGATTAACCCTTCCCTCCTTTTCAGGTTCCTACACTGACTGGCTCAACTTTCGCGATCTCTTTAAATCGCTTGTTATCGATAACAAATCGCTATCAAATGTCGAGCGCCTGCAATACTTAACCTCTTACCTTACCGGGGACGCGGCTTCATTGTTAAAAGGCGTTACTGTCTCGGAATCTAATTTTGAACCTGCGTGGAAAATTCTAAAGTCGAGATTCGAGAATAATCGCGTTATAGTTTCGGAACTTTTGAAATCAATTCATGATATTCCCAATGTCCGTGTCGATTGCGTGTCTGATTTGAAACTATTGCGCAATGTTTCCGAATCCTCACTCAACGCGTTGACTGCATTCGATTATCCCGTTGAACAATGGGACGCGTGGTTAGTTTATTTATTAACGTCGAAATTGGACAAACAGTCCCGCCGAGATTGGGAAGTAAGTCTAGGCGATCAGAAGGATTTTCCGAAATTCGAAGACTTGACTAAATTCATAGATACGCGCATTCGTACGTTAGAAGCTATAACCTCTAACTCCCAAACCGCTGATGTTAAGTGTCTTCCGAATAACAGCAATCGCAACGCAAAAATCCACGTCCATCAGACGAGTGTGGATTCGAACTGTCCCTTTTGCAAGGGCGGCCATAGGATTTATGGTTGTAGTAAGTTTCAGTGCTTGCCAGTCAGTGAACGTGAAGCCTTTATTCGCAAGGAAACCCGGTGTTTTAATTGTCTCGTCAAAGGACATTTCCCTCGTAAATGCAAGAGCAAGAGTAATTGTAGAACTTGCGGAAAAAGACATCACACATTGTTACACTCTGACCCTCGTGAAAACCTGTCAATGGCTGATGCAAACGAAAATCGAACCGCGCAGGATCAAACTGTAAACGCTCAAGGTACAGATCAAGTATCGATAAACCGTGAGGCGAATATCACCACTCACTTGAATTCGGGTGTGTTTTTCAAACCAAAATCGGTTTTGCTCGCAACAGCCCGAATTACCCTTATAGGTGCGCGTGGACGACATGTGTGCGTTCGAGCCTTGTTCGATCAAGGCTCCGTAGCATCGTTTGTTACCGAATCTGTGGTGCAAGCTTTGCACTTACCAAAAAGGCGCTCCGATAACATTGTCTCGGGTATTGGCGACGCGCGCTCCGCGTCGATCAGTCATTTTGTAACACTGATGATCAGCTCATGTTACGATGTTGAAGCTCGGTTCCCTGCTCGAGCTTATGTCTTGCCAAAAATTACGTCTTATTCCCCCAGATGTTCCGTGACCTCGGAGGTAGATGAGAGCTTCCGCGGTTTAACCTTGGCCGACCCTACTCCTGACTCCTCTGACGAAATTGACTTCCTTATCGGAGCGGATCTTTACGGCCTCGTTCTGCTGGACGGGCTTCGTAAGAACTCGTCGGGTTCCCTTATTGCACAAAATACCGCGTTTGGTTGGGTATTATCGGGCCCAATAACGGGCGAATCACTTCAACTACACTCTCTCCACACCAATGTAATTGAGGAGCCAAACATGGATGAGCTCATGACTCGATTTTGGGAAACCCAGGAAGTTCCCGAAAAACTCTCTCTGACGGAAGCCGAGAGTCATTGCGAAAGGCACTTTCGGGAAACGCATTCTCGCCTTCCGTCCGGTCGGTACTCTCTCCGCTTACCTTTCAAACCCGAGAGCTACAATGCCATCGGTAAATCAAGGCATATTGCGCTCGCCTGCTTTGATAGATTGGAACGCAAGCTTTCTCTCAATCCCGATCTCGCCAAATTGTACATCGATTTCATGAAGGAGTACGAAGCGTTGTGGCATATGACCAAGCTCTGTTCTACTCGCGTCGACGAATTCGCTCGAGTCTATATCCCACATCACCCGGTCTTGCGCGAGGACAGTGCCACGACCAAACTACGCGTAGTTTTTAATGCCGCTTGCCCCACGTCGACTGGAAAATCGCTGAATAGCACCCTCCTTATAGGTCCCAAATTGCAATCTGATCTGTCTGCCGTGATGATCAGATGGCGACTACACCGCATTGCCCTATCAGCTGACATCGCTAAGATGTTTCGTCAAATTGAGATCCATCCCGCCGACCGTAAGTTCCAATACATATTATGGAGGTCGGATCCCAAAGAACCGGTGGAAACCTTTCAGTTGAATACGGTAACGTACGGAACTGCCTCGGCGCCTTATCAAGCAATCCGCGTCTTACACCAACTTTCTGACGATGAAGAGATGCGTTACCCTTCCGCAGTATCAATCCTTCGACAAAACTCGTACGTTGACGACGTGTTTTTCGGAGCTGATGATCACTCCACCGCTCGTCAACTGAGAGATCAGTTGATTGAGTTACTGAGATCGGGAGGCTTCGAATTGCGGAAGTGGTCCAGCAACTGTCCCGAATTATTACAAGACATCTGTCCAGAAGACCACGGTCTAGCGGTAGAATTGCCGATGCAGGAAGACGCCGGGTTGAAAGTACTTGGACTCGCATGGAACCCTAAACGCGATCACTTCCAATTTAAAGTCGGGTCACCTTCTTCAGATACCGTTACGAAACGGCGCGTCCTCTCTACGATAGCGCGATTATTTGATCCTATGGATTGGTTGGCCCCGGTGGTCGTTTGGGCCAACATTTTCATGCAGAAGCTATGGATGCTCAAAGTTTCGTGGGACCAACCGTTGCCTGACGAATTCGATCATTCGAGGACTGAGTTTAGGGCTGATTTACCTATGCTTAACCAAATCGAAATCCCGCGTTGGATTTACCGCGGATCTGAAGACCGCGCTTTCGAGTTGCACGGCTTCTGCGACGCGTCGCGTTCTGCGTTCGCCGTTGTCGTCTATTCTCGTGTCATCGATAAGTCGGGGAACATTTCTGTCTGTCTGATTAAGGCTAATACTCGAGTGGCGCCTCTCAAGGCC
The DNA here is from genome assembly GCA_022817225.1 of Nyleta sp. ZL-2020. NCBI lineage: Eukaryota > Metazoa > Arthropoda > Insecta > Hymenoptera > Scelionidae > Nyleta > Nyleta sp. ZL-2020. The sequence continues at coordinate 5,933 of JABFPU010000037.1, forward strand.
TTGAGCATTCCCAAATTGGAATTGTCTTCCGCCGCGTTGCTTGCACAGCTGATGAGGATGGTGCAAGAAACAATTAACGTTCCAGACGACGCTCTCCATTGTTGGAGTGATTCAACGATCACACTCTGTTGGTTAAAAAAGCCCCCTGCGGAACTTCCAGTCTTCATGGCTAACAAAGTGTCTAAGATTCGACTGTTTCTGCCCAGTGCTCCGTGGCGCCACGTCACATCAAAGAATAATCCCGCTGATTGCGCTTCACGGGGCATCTCAGCGCAATCGCTTGTCGACTTACCCTTATGGTGGTCTGGCCCTACCTGGCTCTCATCTCCGATCGAATCCTGGCCGGAGCAGGTTGACTTGGGATCTTCTCAAGACAGAGAGGCCTCGAACAGTATTGAGACCATCAGTCCCGAGATTATAGCCAATACCGCGGACATCGTCGCTCACTGGGATTTATTGGATAAATTCTCGTCCTGGACGAAGTTATTACGGATCACGGCTTTCGTCGTGCGCTATATAAGTAGGTTGAGAATGTTGGTTCAATCCCGGAAACAAAGGAGAGAAACTAGACTGACTTTTGGTCCCGAGGCGCTTTCTTCCGATGAAATTTTTGATGCAGAATGTTTCTGGATTCGTCATGTGCAGCGCGGCACCTTTGCTCGAGAAATCGAGTGCATTTCCAACAATTTAGAACTCCCCAAAAGCTCTAAAATTAAGGCGCTCAGTCCTTTTGTCGACAAGCACGGTTTGTTGCGCGTCGGTGGGCGTTTGCGATATTCTCAACTGTCTGAATCCCAGAAATTCCCAGTTTTACTTCTGCCTCATCCCCTCTCCCGCTTGATCATAGCTCACATCCACTGCAAGATGTTACACGCGGGAGCTCAACTGACCCTTCGGACACTACGCGAACGGTATTGGTTGATCGGCGCTCGAAACCAAGTTCGCGCCTTCATAGCCAAGTGCGTCACTTGTGTCCGATCAAAGGCTCGAACTATGAATCAGTACATGGCGGATTTACCTGCCGCGCGCTGTACACCTTCTTCCCCCTTTTGTCATACCGGTGTTGATTATGCGGGCCCATTTAACGTGCGCTTAAGCTCGGGCAGGGGACAGAAATCTCATAAGGTTTATATCGCCTTGTTCGTGTGCTTCGCTACGCGCGCGGTGCACCTCGAGTTGGTGCAAGGATACGACTCGCAATCGTTTCTCGCCGCCTTTAACCGCTTTACCTCCCGACGAGGTATCCCGTCGGATCTTTATAGCGATAATGGAACCAATTTTCAGGGAGCCTGTCGCGAACGTTCTGCTGCGTTTAAAGCTGTCACCGATGACGTTGACTTACGCAACCGCTTCGCTACCGACGGAACTAATTGGCATTTTTTGCCTCCGGCTTCCCCTCACTTCGGTAGTCTTTGGGAGTCGGGGGTGAAAAGCGTCAAAACGCACTTGCGAAAGATCGTAGGAGCCGCGACTCTGACTAGTGAGGAATTCACTACCCTATTATGCCAAGTCGAGGCGTGTTTGAATTCCCGACCGATCGCGCCCCTTTGCGATGACGTAGAGTCGTTTGATTGCCTCACGCCGGGACATTTTCTCATCGGTGCTTCCCTGAAAACGGTTCCATTACCGTCAGTGTTAGACATTAATCCAAATCGCCTTTCGCGATGGCAAACCGTCAGGCAGTTCGTAGAATTGTTTTGGAAAAATTGGTCACGCGATTACTTGTATTCGCTCCAGAAACGGTCAAGATGGTTTGTACAGCAACCGAATCTCACTGTTGGAGATCTCGTGTTGGTTAGACATCCTAACTTGCCCCCTGCGAAGTGGGAGTTAGGTCGAGTTCTCCTGTGTTTTCCCGGTGCCGATTCCAGAGTGCGTGTTGTTAGAGTTAGAACGGTTTCTACTGTGTTAACGCGCTCCATTTCGCAACTTTGTAAATTACCGGTACCTAACGAGTCAATCGATTCGATTTCTAAAGATTAAGCTACTGCAAGTTTTGTACCCTTGCAGGGCGGGCGGCATGTTTAGAAATCGGTTATATTTGGGTTCTTTGTTTTGGTGCCGAAACCCGCGCGTTGAGGGACTGCGTTGGCAGCGAATTCGAGAGCGGTACCAACCGTTCGGCTCGCGAGCTGGCACGTTTTCCAGTAGCCGTTTTTCCGAATCACTTCCGTTTCGAGCCTCGACCGACGCACCACGCGCGACGTGAGTTGCGAAAATCGCGCGCCTAAGTTTTCCTCGTGCGATCGCGCGCCTGACTTTTGAGTAAGTGCGATTACGAGTCAACGTTAATAAGTGCGATAACGAGTCAACGAGGTGTAAAGGTGGTTGGAACCGCGCCGTCCTTGTACGCGGGACCAACGAAAGATTGTATCGTGAGGTGAGAAAATAAATAGACTGAAAATTGGAAAGTGAAGCAGTGATCTTATCAATTACAACCGGCTTCCTTGGGGTCTAGACACAAATCACCACCAAGAAGGTATGACAAAAACAGTGACGGGGGCATGGGGGCGTGAGGTTAAATGTTCTAGAAATGTTCGAAATAAAATTTTTTCTCGAACAATTTAATCATGACATGAAAGCAGTCATAGAGGTTCTTCGTATCAACAACAAATATTTAATTCAATAGATTTTTATTTTTCATCATAAAATGCCCGATTCTGATTAGCTAACATTTAATTCATAAATCAATTGAATAATCGATTTAACAATACAAATTGCAAATTAATGAATTGTCCAATTATTTTCAGCGACAACGCCATCTAGCACGGAAAAGCCCTGGGGCTCGTACGGCACTTACGGCAGTTCCTACGGATACGATTTGAGCACAAATTCGATAACGTATCTGCCGCCGAGCCTGTCGTCGCCCCAGGTGACCACGAGCACCACCGACGACGACGACAAGGACAGCCACCTGGCGGACATCGGCAGCAACTACAAGGGCACCTTCGGCTACGAGAACACGAACGTGCCCATTTACAAGAGCGGCTACGTGGAAAGCACCAGGCACCGCTTCCACGGGGACCACCGCTGCTTCGCCCGGGCCAAGGCCGGCTTCAAAATCGCGAGGAACCTGGCGCGCAAGAGCTGCCTCGTCCTCGACATCAAGTCCTGCGAGGACAACTGCGCGCACGAACGAGAATTTTCTTGCCAAACTTTTGCTTATAGGTTGTCTAGATGGTTTGACAAGTTATGTTCAAGTATTGGTTGATGATGAATGACCAATGAAACATGATCTATGAGAAATGATGGATGATGAATGATCAGTGTGAGAGATCATTAATGATGAATGATTAATTAGAAATGATCGTGGAATAACGAGGAATGAGTATTAATCAAAACACAATAGTTGACGATAAATGATTTATAATAGTTGATGATAAATGATCTCTGTATGAAATTATGGATGATCAATGATCATTGTATGATTTTTAATAAGAAATAGTCATTAAATAATGAGTAATGATCTGTAAGAAATGATCCAATGACTATCATTTTATATTTATCATCTAAAGTTGATCGAATAATTATGGTCAAATGAAAATGATTTAATGAAATTGATCTAATGATAATGATCTAGCGAAGATGCTTAACTGATGATAATCCAATGAAGATGATTAAATAATGAAGATACGAAAGCAAGTTATGTTTAAAGAAGATACACAGATGACTAATAAAAATAAAAATATGTTAAGGTTCAATGAAGATAAAAATTTGCAGATGATTAAAGAATATGAAAACGTGAAGATAAGTGTGAAGATAAAAACCAAAAAAGATTAATGAAGATGAAAAATAAAAAAAACAATCGAATGAAGATGAAGCAGGGATACAATACTGTATTATACATCTCTATCACGATGAAATATAGTCCACAAAAATGAGACACCGAGACGACAAAATACACTTCTCCCGTGACAATTGAATCCGCCGGTTTCATCCGCCGGTTTCATCGGATCCAGATCCCTGCAGGGATCCTCGCAAACTGTTCCAACCCATGATTTAATGATGACATTAAGCACTTTTGTTGCAAAGTTCAAACATATTTCCCGCGTCAGGAAATATGTTGCCTTTTATTTCGAAAGTTTCGTGCTGTTCGACAGCGAGCCCGGCATAATGGACACATCCGTTGAAATCGCAGGTATTCGACGCCGGCGGAAAGAATCCGGGAGCAGAGCAACACCTGGCTCGGTAATTGCATGAGCGCACGCAGTCGAAAAACGCCTTAATCAGCGTGCAAACATCGCAGTATCTCGCCCGCCGAAATATTCATCAGAACGTTCCATAAATAGTCGAAAACAAACGAGCGGCGACAACGCGCGCGCTAAATAAATATCGTAATCGCGCGATTAAATTAACCGGGCGGAAATGCGAGCGCTCGAACGACCGGCACCTGTCGGACTCGCGGGGCCTTGCGCGCCTTTGATGAAGGGTATTTTAATTGGCGCGCAAAATATTGCCGGCGATTGTGCATGCACGCTACCACGCGGGATAATTAATATTTCACAATGAAATTTTCGGCGAATTCACGCGTCCAGGAGCGGCAGCGGCGTGCGGTTATTTGTCGGACTTGTGCCGCGAACTGAGCGCAAAGCCGAATTAATTGCCCAGTGGAGGCTTTGTCGGCGCGCGCCGAGGAGCATTGTTTGTCCTATCTAGCGGAGCTTTTTTTCCGCTCCAGGATGTACCGGGCGATAAATCTATCGAGCTTCGTCGAGGAACTCCGGTATTATATCTGGGGGCCGGTTTATAGTCCGAGGTAAATGGATCAATCTAGGTGGATGGGGTATCCGGATTTGGCGGATTTTCGAGATGAAATTGTGACGTGGAGTTTGATAGAATAAAAATCGACAAATGAAGATGATCGAGTGAAGAGATTTTAGTGGCGTCGATGAAATTCTTTGATGTGTGTTTATCATTTACAAATCGTGACATTTATTTATTGATTGGCAAATTGTTTTATGTCCTTCAAAGAACATGAAATGAAGATGTCGAAGTGAAGATAATTAAATAAAGATGTTTAAATGAAGATAATAAAAGAATGACGATAGATTATGGGGAATGGGGGATTGGGTAAAGACGATCTGAAAGTCGCGATTAGATGAAAATGGTATGAAAAGAATGATAGAATGAAGATGATCTCAAAAGGGTATTTTGGATAAAGATGATCTGAATAAGTGACTCGAAGAAGATGATCTCAAAATGATGACAGGATCAAGACGTAATGAAGATGATCAAAAGAAGATAATTGATTAAAAATGTCATAATGAAAATGATCAAGAAAGTTGATAAAGGAAATGAACGATGATGTTGTAGAAATGAAAAAGAAAGCGTTAAGACAATAAACGAAAAAATTGGAGCAGTTAACCAAAACGCTCTTTCGAATGTTCCGGTAATTGCCAACATTATTCTCTCGCTTTTTTTCATTTAGACTCGCCTGTTTTTCGATAGTATTTAAACTTTGGAGCCGGTTCCTCTATTTTTTCCCACGAGCTTTCAACGGGCATCCACAACACTCCGCGAGAGAGGCCATTCAAAAGCCCTCGACTAGTCGATTTGAAAGCAACAGTTTTTCGCACACGCAGCCATTTTATCGCAAACAATGAGCTCCGCGAGGAAGTAAGGTAGTTAAATCCGACCAAATGACAGGCCGACTTTCAGACAGCAAAGCTGCAATA
>JABFPU010000038.1:0-11419 GCA_022817225.1 Nyleta sp. ZL-2020
CTATATGTATTGTTTAAGTCACGATCAATGTTGACATATGAATCAAATTATTTCTGTATTAGAAATACGTATTGCTGTCCCAACTGTACTGTGTGGATTTGCACTCTAAAAAAGTATTCGTTTTGCGGTAAAAGACTTCGACGTTCAAACTGTAAATCGTTTTACTGTAAATCGTTTTACTGTAAAAGGAACTTGGTTTAACATAAATAAAAATCGTTTTACGGTAGAGGGATTTTCAGTTTGCACGTGAAATCATTTTACCGCAAAGCGATTATTTCTTAGAGTGTGTATTTCACAAAAACTTATTCGGAAGAGAACGACACTTGTTTTCAATGTACAAACAGTAAATTAATTATGTGATACAAAAGAACATTTTTTTAATCAATCTCGATTAGGAAGTCCATTTATTAATATCAGCGATTAAAAATATTCTTAAGCGGTTTTAATTAGTTTGTGAATCAATTAATATATGTTATGAATAATAATGCGATATGATCCTCTTATTAAATCTTTGTTTAATAAGCGTATAATTGAATATTTTGCGAACTTGGATTTTGTTACGCTTCGTACATAAATTAAATTTATTATACTCAATATTAATAGTAATAAATCAATAATCCGTGTCTGATCAGTATCTGAAAGAATCATTTGTGATTGTTTCAAAAGCAATAACTGGAAAATAATAAAAATAATTCGGTTTTCAAAATGAAAATTATCAAGTTTTTGACGAAATGTTCTTACTTATAATATTATTATTTGGTACAATAAACCTGGAAAGTTAAATCCTGAAAAATCGTGGAATCAAATATGTGCACAAAGGAAACTTTCAAATATGTATTATTATAAATGTGAAGAATGTTGTATTATATAAGATAAATGTAAGGATACACTCCGTTCACAAAATTAAGTATTCGAATTAATGGTTTAAATATGAAACGTCCACACTGTTAAAAATGTTGCAGTTAATTTCAGTTACATGTGACTGAACTTCATTTCAGTTACATGCATTAAAATTAAGTCACACTATTCTGAAATTTCAGTAACTTGTTACTTAAAATTCTGTTCCATGAAACTTAAAATTCAATACGATGTTTCAAATTGTGCTTATGTTGACAATTTTGATACAGTAGTAATTGCTCGATCAATTGAGGTTATGTTTGAATTCAAAACCAATACTTCAGAGTTGAACGATAAATGAAAATCGTACCGTTTCTGTTTGTTATCTAATTAACTAATAGCAAATTCTTCTGAGAATCCTCAGAAGAATAAGTGGACGTGTGCCAATTAAGAAACAATGAGGCTAAAATAAACAGATAGTCAACTTTGAAGGTATTACTCAATGAAAAACAAAGAATTTCAACAAAATAAACTATTTTATTTTCCACTCAAAATTAGAATTACAATAATATTCACATCCATCATTTCGCATATAATTTCTAGTTTATTACTCCAACTGAGTCGCATATGAAATCAAGGTTTTTGATTTGAATGTTACAATCTATCATTTTATTCTCATACTCAAGCGCAATTTCAATTTGTATATTTTCTCTATGTTTCCCCCAAAATAAGAAGGTAGGATCTGATCTCATAAGAAATGCCAATGAAAATCAGTACGACAATATGGGAAACTGGGATTCCAGTCTTTTGTGGATTGGATAAATTCGGAATGCCGAATTTGGTTTATGGTTGGATAAGGTGCGGGACTCATTCCCCTTATACTTTACTCATAGTCCTTATCCTGTTTCAAATGTGGTTGCTTCCTTGGTGACTAGGTTTTCGATGCGGATCCGAAACGAAGATAGCACACCGAACTTTGACTTAAAGTATACCACGACTTCTTCACTTGTACTTGAGCTACCGGTCTCAAGGAGTTGTAGTTTCAAACTGACTTGTGGAACCCAAGTTGTTAATGATCACACCTCGGTTTCTAGCTTATTCCGAAAAATATTTGATTCGCGCTTGCGCTTTGCATTCGTTTGGTTCATCTTTGGTTTGGGTCAAAGACCCCGCGCAACGCTCAATTTCAACTGTTTCAGCTGACGTCTCAATACGTCACTCGCTAACGTCACCATTACGTCAGGCGACTAATTGGCCCATTTCTCGCGATATTAAGGATCGCGTACAAACTCCCGGCCTTGAACGATTGTCAATCGTTCAAAAAACAAATAATTGAGGTAATTTTACAAAAAAAATCAGTTATTTTGAACTGATCAATTTCGACTCGCAGTTATTATCGTATCATATCGCCTTTATTTTGTTTTGATTTAAAGTACGCGTAGAATTTAAAGGGGAATTAATTACTCACACATGTTTCAAATTCTATCATTAAATTTAATCAGCTTAGCCGTTTTCAATGTAAGATCGGGATTCCATCCAAGCACCACTTTGCCAACTCTGGTCCAGGCTTTCCACTTCCGAAATTTCAGAACTGCATGCTGGAGCACCGAGATCATTTGCCCAAAGGCACTAATAATTCTCCTTTTGGGATCCTGCTCCAACATTCGGACTGTAGGGTCGGACCAGGGCAACTTTTGGAATGGCCCATTTTCCCAGGGCTTTAATTCACATACTGGAGCGACCTTTGGCGGAACAACTTTCTCTACCTAATTCGATTTCAACGATTAGATTCTGATCACTAAATAATTTTGACACTGAACACTATTATTCACCTCACTGGCTATCACTCTAAGTGATTCCAAGATCTCCTCAAAAGTTTCTTCCTCATTTTTGTCCACATTTAGATCTAAAATTTCTTCCAAATCTAAATCTGTTAATAAAGGGAGTTCCTTTGGAGAAGACATTTTGACTTAAACTGACTTTACTTGTGCTATTTTGATGCTCTGAAGTGTCTTTACAAATATTTGAGGTTACCGAGGGGGCTTGTTTTGATTGATAATCGACACTATGTATCAATGATTTTATTTTCGTTTGATTCGAATTTAAAGATTTCAGATTTATCGATTCATCAATTTACAAATTTGGGTAATATTTCTAATTAATATTGAATTTGGTGTTTTAATTTTGTAAACTCTCGCTACGTTATTTTTATCTGTTAAAATTTCAATGATTTTACCAATGGACCATTTGCAAGGAGGGTTAATTGGGTTTTTAATTAATACAATGTCATCAATTTGAAGATTCTCCTTGATTTTATGCCATTTCGACCGCGTTTGTATTGTATTTAAATATTGTTTATTCCAAATTTGCCAGAATTGTTCAACTATTTGAGTGACTCTCCGCCATCTCGTTATACAATTTTCATTTAACTCTAAAGTTGATTTTTCTGGTAGTGATAATAAGGCGGTACCGGTTAAAAAATGTCCCGGGGTTATCATTTCAAAATCATCTGGATCATCGTGTAATTTCGCTAAAGGTCTGGAATTTAGACACGCTTCTATGCGACATAAAATTGTTAGCATTTCTTCCCACGTAGGTGTGAACTTTCCCATTATTCTCTTCAAGTGATATTTAATTGATTTTACACCCGCTTCCCATAGCCCACCAAAATGAGGTGACGCTGGGGGTATAAAATGCCATTCAATTTGACGAGTTGCCAAATCGTTTAAAAAGTCTGGGTTCTTTATAGCTTGTTTATAGGCTCGTTTTAATTCAGAGTTAGCCCCTTGGAAGTTAGTCCCATTATCACTGTACATTTTGGATGGAATCCCTCTCCTCGATATAAACCTATAAAATGCAGCTAAAAATGCATCTGTATCATATGAAGTTACCAATTCTATGTGAATAGCCCTTGTAGAAAGGCAAACAAAGATAGCGATGTATGCTTTAAATGTTTTGATTCCTCGTCCACTTTTTTCTCTAATACTAATTGGTCCCGCATAATCGGTACCTGTATGTGTGAACGATCTTGTAGGTGTGCACCTACTTGCTGGCAAAGAAGCCATGTATTGGTGCGTTAACGCTGCCTTTTCACGCGTACAACTTACACATTTGTGGATGACTTTTTTGACTTCATTGCGCGCATTAATTACCCAATATTCGGATCTCAACATTTGCAATGTTAATTGAATCCCCCCATGTAGCGTAATGCTATGAATGTTTTCAATAATTAAAGTTGCTACACTCGATTGTGGGAGTATAATTGGGTGTTTTTCATTAACTTCCATATTTGCTTGATGTAATCTACCGCCTAATCTCATTAAACCGACGTCATCTAAATAAGGACTCAAACCGATTATTTTCGAATTATTTGCTATTTGTTTGTTTTGCTTAAGCGCTTTGACTTCTTCGGGAAAAGCCAACGCTTGTATTCTTTCAAAAATAAAAGTCTTTACATTTGATATTTCTGATTGAGATAAAACTATTGTTTTAAAATGCGGTCTTTTGTTTTTTGTGACACGATCTATAAATCTAAATACATAAGATAAAACTCTAATTAGTTTGGGCCAGGATGAATATCTTTCGAATATTTCAGGAATTTCCTCATTGACATTTAATGTTACAATTTCTTGCTTTTTAATTTCAACCGACGTTTCAAAGTCATTAATTACATCTAAATCCCCATTTGACGATAAAATAGAGGGTCCCGACCACCATAATTCTGAATTAATAAGCTCTTCTATTTTTATTCCCCTTGAATTTAAATCAGCTGGGTTTTGTTTTGAAATAACATGACCCCATTTTGCTTCCGGCAATTTAGTCTGAATGTCGGAAACACGATTTGCAACAAAAACTTGCCATGTTGAAGGATGTTTCGAAATCCATGCCAAAGTAATTTTTGAATCCGAAAAACAAAAGATATCATTTATAGGAAACTGAATTGATTGTTTGACATAATCTACAGCTTTAACGAGTAACGACGCGGCTGACAGTTCTAACTTTGGAATTGTTAAGGTTTTTAAAGGAGCAACTTTTGTTTTTGCATACATCAAAGTAACTTTTGGCTGTGCATCTTCACAAATAATTCGGGAATACACAACTGCTGAATACGATTTAGTTGAAGCATCGCAAAATCCCACTAACTGAAATTTACTATAGTTCTCAGTGAACCCATTCCATCTATCAAATTGAATTAAATTCAATTTTTCCAATTGATTTCGATAACTTAACCACTCTTGTCTCAGATGCAAAGGTATCTCCGCATCCCAATCGAGTTTAGCTAACCATAATTGTTGCATAAACTGCTTCGCTTTAATTGTAATTGGAGATACCCAACCACATGGATCAAATATAGAGGCTATGTCTGACAGAATAGTTCTTTTTGTAATTTTTCCATATTCACCTTTCACAATATCAATGCAGAATGAATCGGACTTAGGGTCCCACGATATTCCCAATATTTTTGTATTTAAGTTTGATTCTATAGGTGAAAATGATTTGACTGACTCATCCGTTTTTTCTTGTTTAATGTTCGAAGCCCATTTACTTAATGTCAACCCACCAAGTTTCATCAAGTCGATTAATTGACTTTTAATTGCTTCTACATTCGCGACATTATCAGCACCAATTAAAATGTCATCTACATAAATTGTGTTTTGAACAAAGAATTTTGCTAATGGGAATTTATCCCCGTATAAATTTATCAACTCTATAATGCATCTATTCGCTAAAAATGGCGCTGGGCCTGTTCCATATGTTACTGTGTTTAATTCATAAGTTTCTACTTGATTTGATTTTTGGTCACGCCAAAGAATGCATTGATAAGGACGATCCTCCTTATCAATGAAAAATTGTCTAAACATTTTTTCAATATCCGTTGTATAAACAAATTTATAAAGCCTCCAGTTTATCATTATAGACATTATGTCCTTTTGTAATTTAGGACCGATAAATAAAGTATCGTTTAGTGAAAGACCATTACTTGTTTTCGATGAAGCATTAAAAACTACTCTCAATTTCAATTTATCTTTAATGCTTTTTACGACAGCATGATGCGGAAAATAAACTCGCTTTTCACAGCCTATTTCAGCTTTTTGTATTTTGGTCATATGTCCCAATGACTCATATTCATTCATGAATTCAAAATAAAGTCTTTTTATTTCTTGATTCTTGTGTAATCGCGCTTCTTGTCTAAGCAACGAAGACAAGGCTATCTGTTTTGATTCCCCAAGCGCATCTTTTATTTTACTCGATTTAAATGGGAGCTTAACTATCATATGATTTGTTTTGTCGAATTTGACTGTTTCGCTGAAAAGCTTTTCACAATAAACATCTTCTTCCCTTTGCATGAATTTACTTGGAATTTCTTCCGTTTCCCAAAATGATTGCAATAATGAATCTAACGTTGTCAATAAATTGACCGAAATATGCATTGAATTAGCTTGTGTATTTTTGCTCACTGAGCCAGAAATAATCCATCCAAATATGGACGATTGCGCAATCATTGTTTTGTTCTCTGAGTATTTAATTTCGCCCGTTAAAACTTGAGACAGAAAATCTGCACCGATTAAAACCTCGATTTTTGGGTAATCTTTATCTAATTGATCAGCGAGGTCAATTAATTCCAAATCAGGAAATTCGTTCAAATCAAAATCCTTTATTTCGTAGGCGGTTAATTTTGGTATAATTAAAGGATTAATTTCAAAGTTTTGTTGATTTCTTCTAGATATAATATGCAATTGAGTTTGATGCTTTATTGATTGCAACAAATCACCACCTAAACCTGTTACTGTGGCATTAATCTTGTCTCTCTGTGATCTCAATGTTTAAGCTAGGTTTTCGGTGATAAATGATCTTTCAGATCCTGGATCTATCAATGCGCGTGTTATAGTATTTCTACCTTGTTTTGATTTTACTTGAATCAGAGAAGTCGCCAAAATAACCGTTCTAAAAGTATTGGTATTTAAATGACTCTTTGTAGTTGTATTTAAATTAGATTCCGATACTGTATTAGTATTTTCTCGTTGCGGCAATAATGAATCTGAGACTGTACTCGGTCTCAGTGAATCTAATCTTGACTGCATATTTTCCAATTCACTTTCTCTTGATTTAGTATTTCGATTTTCGAAATGCAAGGTAGTGTGATGTGGTTTATCACATTTCTTGCATTTAAACTTAGATTTACATTGATTTGCTCGATGATTACTCTTAAAACCATTAAGACACAAATTCTTGGATTTGATTAGATTAAATCTGTCATCAGTTGATAGTTTCAAATAACCGTCACAGCGAAATACTGGGTGATCCCCAAAGCATTTGAAACATTTTGTTGATTGTAAACTTGAATTGTGAGTCGATGACCTCAATGTTGTATTTGTTTGGCGAAAAGTTCGACGTTGCGAATTCAAATTAGGCTTGAAAGATTCAACCATACTGATTTTATTTGAAATAAATGTACCGAACTTTTCTAAATTAGGGTATTTGTTTGAGTCACAAATGAAATTTTCCCAATCTAATCTCAATTTATAATCGAACTTTTTAATTAAAGTATGTATTAAAATTGGATCCCAATTTTGTACATTAACTTTAATATTCGTTAACGAGTCTAAAGAGAGAGTATAATTGTCCCTCAATTGTTTCAATGATTTTAAATTGTTAGCTTCTACTTTCGGAGTTTCAGTTATTTTATCTAATAACGTGGTAATAATCAATCTTTCATTTTCGAAACGCGATTTCAAGGTTTTCCAAGCGGTTCTATAGTTTTCTTGAGATAATGCAAGAGTTTTTATACAATTCGCCGCTTCTCCTTTTAACGTAGATTTTAAATATTGAAATTTCTGAATATCGTTGATATGCGAATTGGAGTCGATCATGGATTCGAAAATATCCCTGAAATTAGTCCATTCAGCATAATCACCGTCAAATTTAGGCAAATCAATTTTTGGGAGATTAATTTGCTGAAATTGCGACGATGCATCGACATTGACCTGTGTTGTGTTTACATCAGGATTTGGCTCTACGGAGGCGTACATGGGCGCTAGTTGTTGATTTAAATAAACTTCTGCATCATCGAATATTTCTACTGCTTTTTCAAAAGATTTGTGAGTGAAATAATTTATACGGACCTTTTGCTCCTCCGTTATTAAAGATAAAATCTTTGCATGATTGTTTTCTAATGTTTCAAACGATTTGTTTAATCTATCCAATCTGTCGCGTAGAAATGTTATTGTGTAATTGTTAACTCCAGTTTTCTTTGTATTTGTTATAAATCTAGCAAGATTCTGAATGATCAATTCTGATTTGTTAATCAACTCAATTACTAATGGATCCATTTTTCTTTACTTCAAATTGACTTCAGAATTATAATTTCAACCTCGTTAATTATCAATTAATTAGCACTATCCGGCTCGGAGGACCATTTGTTTGTTATCTAATTAACTAATAGCAAATTCTTCTGAGAATCCTCAGAAGAATAAGTGGACGTGTGCCAATTAAGAAACAATGAGGCTGAAATAAACAGATAGTCAACTTTGAAGGTATTACTCAATGAAAAACAAAGAATTTCAACAAAATAAACTATTTTATTTACCACTCAATAATTTATAATTACAATAATGTTCTCATCAATCATTTCGCATATAATTTAAAGTTTATGACTTCAATTGAGTCGCATATGAAATCAAGGATTTTGATTTGAATGTTAATCTCTCATTTTATTCTCATACTCAAGCAATTTTAATTTGTGTATTTTCTCTAAGTTTCCCCCCAAATAAGAAGGAAGGATCTGATCTCATAAGATATGCCAATGAAAATCAGTACGACAATATGGGAAACTGGGATTCCAGTCTTTTGTGGATTGGATTAATTCGGAATGCCGAATTTGGTTTATTGTTGGATAAGGTGCGGGACTCATTCCCCTTATACTTTACTTATTGTCCTTATCCTGTTTCTAATGTGGTTGCTTCCGTGGTGACTTGGTTTTCGATGCGGATCCGAAACGAAGATAGCACACCGAACTTTGACTTAAAGCGGACCACGACTTCTTCACTTGTACTTGAGCTGCCGGTCTCAAGGAGTTGTAATTTCAAACTGAATTGTGGAACCTTAGTTGTGAATGATCACACCTCGGTTTCTAGATTATTCCGGAAAATATTTGATTCGCGCTTGCGCTTTGCATTCGTTTGGTTCATCTTTGGTTTGGGTCAAAGACCCCGCGCAACGCTCAATTTCAACGATTTCAGCTGACGTCTCAATACGTCACTCGCTGACGTCACCATTACGTCAGGCGACTAATTGGCCCATTTCTCGCGATATTAAGGATCGCGTACAATTTAAATTTTGAATTTTGAATTTCTTTAAAATAAAAAGATATGGAACTAAATTATTTTAACCTATATTTAATTGTAAAAAAATCATTCGTTCAATGTAAATTAAAAATATGTTAAAAGTTTGTCCGAATTATTAAAATTAAATTGTTAATTAAATATTCTATACATTTTAAACAATTAATTAAAACAATTATAAATTGTTAAATTAAAATTAACTCACACTCCTTTTATCTACTTTTTTTCTTCTTATTTTTTAACAATGGAATAGGCCTTCAGATTAGGTGTTTAATTCATTCAGTCAGATTGGGCCATCTAATTATATATTAGACATAACTGTTAAACACAAATCTGCCAAGCTTCTCAGTTTTAGAAATTATTCAACTTGATGCTTGCAAACTAAGTTACATATCTAAACTTCAATTGTTTTTTTTTCTTTACTTCAATTGTTTGTCGACATGACTCAACAACTTTCAAGTGGCGTGTTCGAAAACTCATTTCTCTGGGGCTCTATTTTGAACGTGGCATACGCTTTTGTAAACACGCCCCCGATCAACATTATATATGGTTATGTTCAAAAAAGCGATATACTGTCGCGTTCAAAAACGAGTCCCTTGGTGGAGTTTTATGAACACACTTTGAGTATGCCAAAATTGCGAATTCATGCCAGACATATTAGATTCGAAATGGCGAATTATTTCGTCATGTCAGTCTTGTTAGTGTTTAATAGGTTTGGCCGATTGGATAGTGCAAATTTGAATCATTGAATCAAAGAGAAAAAAAAATTGAAGAAAACTTCAGTCCTGTTAGCCATACTATATTCAAAACAAAATCGACATGTTGAGTTTCGCTGATAAAATGTAAAGTTTTATTTTGGATAGAACTGTGAAAATTTTTGCATATCGCAATGTCAACTTAGATCGAACCCAGGAAAATGTAACAAATTTCGAATTGAAGTTCTATCTACAAATCTGGAATTTATAATTATTTTTTGCTGATTATTGTTACAAATACAGAGGAACGAAATACAAAAAAAAGTAAGTTACTTTTGAAGTAGTAATTTTTGAATTTTATAAAATAATACTTGTTCAATTCGAACGAGCCTATTTGTACCACTGATAATAAACTAGAGTAATCTTAAAAGTCAACAAGTAAAAATATTAATTTTGAGAGTAAACGAAAGTAATTATTTTGAGAATAACTGAAACATTTATTTGAGAATAGGTGAAACTTTTTGAAGAATTGTGACATCATAAAATACTGTTTTTTTTTATTGTGTGAACATTCTTTACTCTATTTTGATCATAATTACTCATATATCTTGGACTCATACGTTTTCATACTCATAAATTCTCATAAATACTCACACATTTTCAGCATTTTCAACCACCGTGGCTTTAAATGAGGTTATGATTTGTTGCAAAAGAGAGTGAATTTTGACTACTTTTTGCCTTGTACTACTTTTTGCCCTTGGGAAAAAAGTAGTACTTTAGCCCCCCTCCGCGTGCATCAAAAGCGTCACTTTTCGTGCACAAGTGACAAAAATGTTAAATAAAAATCGCGTTTTTTTCCAAAAATTTTAGTTTTTATTTCTTGCTGGGATCATCAGTCAATGACATTTTGGTAAAACTCGTTGACTGGTGATGAATCTCATTGCAGAAATCTCCTCGTGGTGAGATTCGGGCAATAATTATTAAAAAATTAATATAGAAATATATTGATTATTAATTATTAGCAAATTCTGCATGTTTTATTTGTACTTAAAAACTGCTTTGTTGCACTCGCATAGAAAAGGTTACGTTGTTGTTTAATAATTTACTGTTTTATAGCGTTAATGAGCCTAGTATTGAGTGAGATCAAAAAGTCATTAAAAATTCCAGCGATTAAATTGAATTATCTCTAATCCTATTAAAATCATTAGATGAACAGGGTCTTGGAATGGGGGGGGGGCACGATATTGCCCATCTCTGATTTAAATAGAATACGTAATTTAATAAATTCTATCTTAAAATGTTTATTAATTTTTGCTTAAAACAAATAAAGTTACAGCGACAGAAAGTAAATTGTATAATATTAACATGTAAACATTTTTTGCAGTTGTATACTTTGGGTGTGTTTTTTAATTTACTGCCAATACTGCATCTGCGACATACATATATTAATATAAATGTAATAGAACAAATGGTAACGAATATTTACAGTACTTGCAGTAAATGAAAAAATACGCTCTTTGTTATCCAAATCAACTATTAAGATAG
>JABFPU010000039.1:0-11316 GCA_022817225.1 Nyleta sp. ZL-2020
AAATAGCACCTAGAAGGGTGCCCCGAGAGAAGGAACCTCTGGAACAGGGTGCCTCCAGGTTCCAGCTTGACGCGCCCCGAGAGAGAGAGTCCGCGTCCCCCTGCTCACCTGGACCGAGTCCACCCCTGAACGCGGCCACCGCCGATCAAACCGTGAGACGAATTGTCTTTTCTTACTAATTGAACATTTCTGCTGATATTAGAGGGCGCCCTGGTAAACCAGGCCCTACCCACATCATTTAACTTGACTGACCTTTTTTTTGGAAAATTTGAAATTTTTTTCTGACTGTCCTGACCAGAGCAAGTCCGCCCCTTTTCCAATTTCCCGGTAGTAGGTTTTCTTGGTAGTTGAGATGGAGGACGCTACCCCGAATAGCCTCAATGACGAGGTTGATATTGCCCAATGGGTATTGGGCCTTGCACCACTAGAGTTGCTCGCAGCCCTGGTGCGACATCGTTTGTCGCCTACCGGGCCCATAGCCACGCTCCAGGGTCGGCTGTCCCGGTACTTGTTCCAGAGGAGGCTCGGTGCCGCGGGGATGATGGACCCGGAGGATTACTTGCAAGACCAAGCCCCAGCTCGCACACTCCTGGAGGAGATGAGGACGTCCGGCGTGCTCTTGGTGCCGAATGCCATGGTAGATGCCCAGCTCCCGGAAGCTGATACTTCTCTCCAAGAGGCCCGCTCCATGGAGGAGACACCGCCGGTTGGAAGGAACTCGGACAGAACCCCACCGGCCCAAAACGAACGACTGAGCCCTGATAGTCGTGGAGAGATCTCCGAACATAGTACTCAAGGGGGTACCCCCTTGCCGGCCACACGGTCAGACCCCGAATGGGAAGAGGCTTGGAGGAGGATCCGGGGACCGGTCACGCCCCAAAGGCGATCCGTCAGGCCCGCGGAGCAGAATGTCCCAAACCCGTTCGTGACATTCGCTCAGGGTTCAGCGCAAGACCCGACCCCGACCCGGCGTTCTAACGACAGGCGACGACCGCCAGCCATGGAGTCGACCAGGCGTCATTTCGACAGTACGGCTCGTGGTCCGCAATACCCAGACCTGGGGGCCACCTACACTATGGGTACGCCAGCAGGGACGCTCAGACCCCTCGAGCAGACCCTGTGCGACAGTCTTCGCGAGATGTGCCGGCCCGATACCAGGAAGGTGATCCGAGACTGGGAGATCAGTTTCTCGGGTGGAGGCGAAACCAGCGCAGATGAGTTCCTGAATCGGGTAGCCGATAGGATGAAGGGTACCGTTGTGACGGAGGCGGATTTGTTCAACGCCCTGCCTGATTTGTTAGCCGGCACCGCTAACCGGTGGTATCACCTGGAGCGTCACTCCTGGCAAACTTGGACTGATTTCGTGATAGATTTCCGAGATCACTACGCCGAGTCAGACCTGCAGGACAAACTCAGACACGAACTGACGGCCCGTACTCAGGGCGCGAAAGAGTCGATTGCTGACTTCCTAGTGGCATATCGACAACTGTTGGATTACGCCAGGCCCCGACATACGCTCCCGGTGCAACTGAAGATGGCTTACGGCAATTTACGTCCGGAGTACCGCCGATACGTCAGACGCGATGACTTTGACACCTTCAAGGAGCTGGAGGCATTGGGCAAAAGCGTGGAGAAGGAGGAGCGGGCACGTCGGCGTTATCGACCGCCCCCAGCCCCATCCGACTCGTCGTTCCCAGACTTGGCGTATCGGCCCGAAACCCCTACAACGGAGGAGACATCTAGGGTGGCAGCCTCAGGCCCCGCGAATAACGCCCGACCCAACAGGCCCAGTGTGACTCGGGCGGAACAGCCAAGCCGGAATCAGACATCATCGTCACGAGATGCTTCGACCGGTCCACCACGTACTGGAGCGTCGAGCTACCAGTCCCCTGCGTCGCGAAACCCGGCACCCCGACCTAACCCGAACCCGCAGCCTGATCTCAACCCGTTCCGTACAGTACGAGTCCCTAATGTGGTTTGCTACAATTGCAAGGAGCCGGGTCACATTCAGACCCAATGTCAACAACCCCGCCGGCCCGATTATTGCACTAGGTGTGGACGAGATGGAGTTCGGCACACGACCTGCCCGAATTGCCGGCCCCGAAACAATTCGGAAAACCCGACCGGCAGCGCGTAAGACCGGGTCAACCCGCTGCTACCCCTGAGTCGGACCCGGCCAACCCCGCTAGAGTGCGCACACTCCATTGCGGTGCAATCACACAGGCCCGTCTAGACGCCCGTCCGTTTATCGATATAACGATCAACGAGTTACCCTTAAGAGCCTTAATTGACACAGGTTCGTCCCTGTCGTACCTCGGGAAGTCCGGGTGCGCCCGATTATTGCCAGATGGCATCCCGCTGGCCCAAGGGCCCCAACCGAAGGTGATCTTGGCAAATGGGGTAACAGAGAAAACATTCGGAAGAATGAATATGGAGACGACCATTGCTGATAGAACAGCGGTTCTCTGCTTCCGACTGGCCCCAACCCTGCAGTACGACGCAATACTCGGTGTAGATGCTTTGAGGGAATTTCAAGTGATCCTGGCCTTCGATGAAGATGGGTGGCAAGTTCGCCAGAAACCGCCAGCTGAAACGCCGTACGTTTCGGAGGGGGACGCCCCAACGGATTTGTGCGGAATCGTAGAAGCCGAGCCTGAGCAAAAGAAAATTTTGGAGGATCTTCTGCAGGGATTCGTCCAAAACGGCGAGCCAGTCCCGCTGGGACTTACCCATCTGATAAGCCACAACATTGAATTGAAGGAACCAACGCCGATCCGCCAGAAAGTACGTCCGGTCTCTCCGAAGGTGTTAGAAGCCATGCACCAAGAAGTCCGGGAATTGCTCGATCTTGGGATCATTGAGCCCTCCAAGAGCGAATGGTCGACGCCTATTGTGATGGTGCGTAAACCGAGTGGCGCGTACAGAATGTGCCTTGACTTTCGTAGGTTGAACCAGGCGGCACGTAAGGACGCATATCCGATTCCGAATATGACTTCGATCCTGGACACGCTGCGGTCAACCAAATACCTGTCTACGATAGATTTAAGTCGGGCCTATTTACAGGTCCCGCTCGACCCGTCCTGCCGTGAATACACTGCATTCACGGTCCCGCATATGGGACTATTCCAGTTTCGGCGCATGCCGTTTGGATTGTCCGGTGCCCCGGCCACGTTTCAACGCCTGTTGGATCGCATAATAGGCCCGGAGATGGCGCCACACGTTTTTGCCTACCTGGATGACATAATCATCGCCACCGAAACATTTGAGGAACATGTTTATTGGTTGTCCCGGGTGAGGAACATGTTTATTGGTTGATCCGGATAAGGTTGCACCAATTGTGAATTACCCGGCCCCGAAGAACGTTCACCAGCTCCGGCGATTCCTAGGGATGGCGTCTTGGTACCGACGTTTCATTCAAGGATTAGCCGACTTGACTGAACCCCTGACCAGGCTCGTCCGAAAGAGGACTAGGTGGAATTGGGGGCCCGAACAAGAAACTGCCTTCCAGAAGATCAAGGAGGCCCTGAGCCAAGCCCCGACCCTGGCCCGACCAGATTTTAGCGTCCCATTCTGTCTCCAGACAGACGCTAGCGGATTCGGTCTTGGTGCCGTCCTGACCCAGACCATTGATGGTGAAGAGCGAGTAGTGGCCTTCGCAAGCCGGACCATGGGGAAGGCTGAGAGGAATTATACCATCACGGAAAGGGAGTGTCTAGCCGTAGTATGGGCTATAAAGAAATTCCGTTGCTACCTCGAAGGTTACCATTTTACGGTGATAACCGATCACAGCAGTCTAACCTGGCTCCATAAAATCACCGATGCTACGGGACGACTTGCCCGATGGGCCCTGCTCCTACAGGAGTTTGACTTTACTGTGCAATATCGAAGAGGCACTCAGCACCAGGTCCCAGACGCCCTGTCTCGTATGTACGAAAGCTGTGACGATCGCATAGCCGCTACAGATGCACCGGAGGACGAATGGTATCAGCGTCACCTACGCATGGTGGAAGAAAATCCCCGAGCTATGCCCGATTGGAAGATAGAAGATGGGTGGTTATTCTACCATAGACCTGACCCCTTGTTGGACTCCATCGTGGAAGACCTAGATGAGTGGAAATTGGTTGTGCCAGCTGACTGTAGAGGTCAGGTGATCAAATTGGCCCACGACACACCAACGTCAGGTCACATGGGTGTAGACAAGACATACTCCAGGATATCCCATGAATATTACTGGCCAGGATGCTATAGAGACGTCGCCAATTACATCCGTTCGTGCGATGTGTGCCAGAGGATAAAATCACCGCAAACTGGGCCCAAGGGACTGATGGGAAAAAGGGTGTTAGACAAGCCCTGGGACATAGTGTCATCTGACATTATGGGCCCGTTTCCGCCCAGCAAGACCCAGCACAAATATTTGGTTGTGTTCCAGGACCTATTTACCAAATGGGTGGAGATCCAGGCCCTCCGGAAGGCAGACGCGAAGAACATCAGACGCGTGTTCGAGGAACGTGTCATTTACAGGTGGGGGAAACCTAGAGTCTTGCTAACGGACAACGGCACCGAGTATGTGAACCGAGAGATGGCGCACATGGCGAAGGAATATGGAATACACCACATGACCACACCACCTTACCATCCCCAGGCGAACCCCACGGAAAGGACCAACCGGACCCTGAAGACAATGATCGTGGCGTTTATCGAGCAAGATCATCGGGAATGGGACCTGCACCTGGCCCAGTTTCAGTTCGCCATTAATTCGGTGAAACAAGCGTCAACCAAGATCAGCCCGGCATTTTTGAATACCGGTCGTGAATTCAGCCTAATGTCAGGCCCTACTCCCAAGTTAGGCCCCAACAATGATCCTAATCCCGTTCTACCTGAACCTGACCCGACTCAGACGGCCCTCTGGGCAAACAGAATGACCCGACTAACGGCCCTAAAAGACCTGGTGATTCGTCATCAAGATGACGCCACCGGTAAACAAGCCGCTTATTACGACGAAAAGAGACGAGACGTTTTCTTCCCGCCAGGCACGCTGGTTCTACGCAGATCGCACGTGCTTTCGTCGGCGCCCGACTACATCTCGGCCAAGTTGGCTCCGAGGTTTGAGGGCCCATTCCAAATTAGCAAAGTTTTGTCCAGGACCGTCTACGAGTTAGTCGATGATTCTGGTCGAAGCGCCGGCAAGAGCCACGTGTCCGATCTGAAAGCCTATGTCCCCAGAGTACTAACGCCTTCTCTTTCCGCAGAAAATGTATCGCCTGACCCTGGGCAGCAAGGGGAGGAAGGGTCTTCGACTCAACTACCTGGTACCCCGCCGGTGCCACGGAGAAGGGGTCGACCACCCCGAATCCAGGCCCGGCCCAGCCAGACAGAGAGAGGAGGGGAAGACCGCGGCCCTTCCCTCAGCCGAGCCCCCGGCTCCCCTGACTCCGATAGTGGAGTTGCCGATGCCGGAGGAGCAGACCGATCAACCGACCATTTGGAGTGGCCCCGAGATAGAGGCCTCCGCGCCGACCCCGCCGGTAGCGGAGCTGCCGGCCCTAGCGGCAGAAGACGGCCAATGGGAAGTGATTCCCCCACCACCATCTTCCGCCGACCCGCCGACGGAGTATCGGAGCGCTTTCCTCCACGGCCTTCTCCGGAGGCGTTTGTCGGAGTTCGACCCCCGCCCGCCGAGGGAGATGCGGAGGCCAGATATGGACTCCGTCCTCGATCTGCCGCCGACACCGACACCGGAGTCCAGCCCCCTCGCGTCCCTACAGGGAGGGGAAACGGACGAAGAGGAGGGGCCCGAGGACGAGGGACCCGAGGACGAGGGGCCCGAGGACGAGGACGTCCTTGAGCTGCACCCCTCGGACGCAGACCTGGACATGCCCACGTGGTTGGGAATGCGACCCTGGCCCGTTGTGGTTGGCGTGAGAGCAAGGACTGAGCCGGAGGGGGAGGAAGCTCAGGGTATGCCCCCAGAACCTCCGGCCCCTGAACGCTACCGCATAGCGGTAGAGCTGAGGCGAGACCCCGACCTGCCACTGCTGTTGCCCCAGAGACGCTACCCGCGAGCTGCTCCGGAAGTCGACGACTCTGACGGTTGGGATGAAGGGGCGATCTTCGCCCACCCCGAAGCCACCGCCGCCCCTCTTCCGATGTGGGAGGGTGCGGCCCTTCCTCGCCCGGAGCGCCGACCATCCGGAGCTGCAGCGGCCCCAATCTCCCCACGGAGAGTCGAGGAAGCACTGGGAGGGGCCCAGAGGTTGTCGCCCCGTGGTGCGACCCCCCGTACGCCGCGACCGCCCAGGTCTACGGCCCTGCCGTCGCCCACCACGCCACCCCGGCGTGCCTTTCCGCGCAGGTCCCCGTCACCATCGAGACACACCCGGCAGAAGACCGGCCCGAAGCCGGATGCTGCCAGTGAACCTGGCCCGAGGGGCCGGGGAATCAGTCGGCCATCCGAGCCCTCTTCCCGCCCTCGCTGCCGGTCCCCTGAACAAGTGGTGGGACGCCACACATCGCCGCCCGCCCGAGGAACCCGGGCCCAAAACAGGAGGGACAGACCTCCGAAGGACAAGAGGCTCCGCTGTGCGGACTGCTTTAGATGGGGCCACTCCGCGGAATGGTGCCCTTACGAGGGATGGTCCCATCTTCCCTGCAGGATCTGTCCCGGCCTACACCCCAGGGGCACGTTGATCTGCCCGATCAACCCCAGCGCTCGGAACCAGCCGCAGACAATGAGGATCCCGGAGGGAAGGGTTCCGATATACAATCGGGCCCACCTCAACAGCAGGACGAGGAAGGTGGCGGCCCGAACCACCCGTCGCTAGGGGAGTCACCCCCTTTTCTTTTTTTTTCTTTTCCATAATATTCTTTAATTGTTTATTCGTTGTGTAGCCCCGATCAGGGGAATTGATAATAAAATTAAAATGATTAGTTTTGAAATTACGTAGCATGCCCGAACGCAACAAGAGAGAGAGCGAAAACCCTTAGGTTGACCTGGTGAGGCCCGTTTACCAGCCTCACCCGGTTTTGAAGGGGG
Organism: Nyleta sp. ZL-2020; assembly: GCA_022817225.1. Lineage (NCBI taxonomy): Eukaryota > Metazoa > Arthropoda > Insecta > Hymenoptera > Scelionidae > Nyleta > Nyleta sp. ZL-2020. The sequence continues at coordinate 7,034 of JABFPU010000039.1, forward strand.
GAGATGTAACGGTCGGAATCGTTATTTCCCGGCCGTTACTAATTTTGAATTCGTCCGCGTCGTGAACGGCGCCGCCCGGCGGCGCCAGCGAGAACTAGTGGCGCGGCTGCCGAGTAGGGAGTCGAGAAGTGCGCGGAGCAAAGCCACTTTACGTTTGGACACGCGTGGGAGCGAGTCGGATCAGCGAGCCAGAACCAGTGCGAAAAACTGCAAGCGACTGCAAAGGAGGACGACTGCGGCCTTTAGACGCATCGCCGCACGGAAGCCGCCTTGAGGAGCCCGAGCCGCGCTGCCGAGGTGAGCGCCTGGCCCAGCCGAATCGCCCGGACCCGGACCGCGAAGGAGGAATGGCCGGCTAGGCGACAGGCCCGGTGAGATCGGCCCATGGCGCGTGGGGAGAACAGCCGACTCGGCCTGCCACTCTCGTGGCAGGCCCTACCAGGTGAGCCCGTTCCGACGCTGAGCGATGCTCCACGTCGCTAGAAATGCCATGAATTGGCCCGGTTAGATGCTTTTTCTCTCTCTCTCTTCGGTTGCGTACCGCGTTTCTTTTATTCTTTCTTCCTTTTGGCCGTTGTTTGGCCCTAGTTTTCCTGCCCGACCGTGTAACGACCGAAAGACGGTCCCAATTCAGGAATTGGGCCCGCTTGCTTCAATTTGAGTAAATTAAAAATCATAATTTTCGTTGTTGCCATGCCATTTCGTTGTTGGCCCAAGAGGCCAAGTTTGAGTTCAAGGCTTCGAATTGTTTACTTTGTTTTGGTGGCAAGGTCATAACCGGCCTTGTCGATATTTTCTTTCGTAGTTTTCTTTTGTTTTGTTTTCTTTTTTTTTCCTTTGTTGGAATAAGCGACTGTTAGAATTTTATTTTGAAAAATTCAAAATATCACGAGGATTAACAAATCCATCGGGCCCGGCCTCCCCGCCCGACCCCGTAGAGGCGCGCACCCCAGTCGCGTGCGCCCGTGACCCGTACCATTTTTGCCCGTCCGATTTCTAGGACCCTGTTGCGAGCGACCAGGAACCGGCCCGATGAAGATGACGCAGAAGGACTGTCGACGTGATAATCTTTTATTATTATTATTATTATGAGAAAGAATAAACCTGATTATTAATCCATTTAAGTTCCTGCGTTAAATTTATTTCACGACCCGCCCCGAATTCGCCAATCACACCACGTCACCCCTGACTCTGCTGATGAGCCAGCCAGCTCCAGGATGCCGACGGAGAAGATGCCCTAGGTGTAAAAATAGAAGTTTTGGCCGTTTTCGGCAAAACGGCCTGGCGCTCAACTAATTGACCCGTCCCGAACCACGTAACCGGCGCCCCTCTTACCCTATGTCCGCCAGGGTGGACGCGCGCCGCGTTACAAATGGCGCCCAACGTGGGGCATGATTGGCGAATGGCGGACCAAATTTTTGTTGTTCTTTTGTTGCGGGTAATATTAAAATAATCGGAATTCGAAACTGAAAATATTAAATGTTTCCAGCAAGCGAGGACGAATCGGGAGGACCCTGGCCAGAGGACGACGTTGTTGGAAATCGAGTGGCTATTTGAGGAAATTAGCACCTTGAAGGGTGCCCCGAGAAAAGGAACCTCTGGAACAGGGTGCCTCCAGGTTCCAGCTTGACGCGCCCCGAGAGAGAGAGTCCGCGTCCCCCTGCTCACCTGGACCGAGTCCACCCCTAAACGCGGCCACCGCCGATCGAGCCGTGAGACGAATTGTCTTTTCATATTAATTGAAAATTTGTGCTGATATTTGAGGGCGCCCTGGTAAACCAGGCCCTACCCACATCATTTGAATTGACTGACCTTTTTTTTTTTGAAAAATTTAAAAATTTTTTTTTCTGACTGTCCTGACCAGAGCAAGTCCACCCCTTTTCTTTTCCAATTTCCCGGTAGTAGGTTCTCTTGGTAGTTGGGATGGAGGACGCTACCCCGAATAGCCTCAATGACGAGGTTGATATTGCCCAATGGGTATTGGGCCTTGCGCCACTGGAGTTGCTCGCAGCCTTGGTGCGACATCGTTTGTCGCCTGACGGGCCCATAGCCACGCTCCAGGGTCGGTTGTCCCGATATTTATTCCAGAGGAGGCTCGGTGCCGCGGGGATGATGGACCCGGAGGATTACCTGCAAGACCAAGCCCCAGCTCGCACACTCCTGGAGGAGATGAGGATGTCCGGCGTGCTCTTGGTGCCGAATGCCATGGCAGATGCCCAGCTCCCTGAAGTCGATACTTCTCCCCAAGAGGCCCGCTCCATGGAGGAGACACCGCCGGTTGGAAGGGACTCGGACAGAACCCCACCGGCCCAAAACGAACGACTGGCCCCTGATAGTCGGGGAGAGATCTCCGAACTTGGTACGCAAGGGGGTACCCCCTTGCCGACCGCACGGTTAGACCCCGAATGGGAAGAGGCTTGGAGGAGGATCCGGGAACCGATCACGCCCCAAAGGCGATCCGTCAGGCCCGCGGAGCAGAATGTCCCAAACCCGTTCGTGACATTCGCTCAGGGTACAGCGCAAGACCCGACCCCGACCCGGCGTTCTAACGACAGGCGACGACCGCCAACCATGGAGTCAACCAGGCGTCAATTCGACGGTACGGCTCGTGGTCCGCAATACCCAGACCTGGGGGCCACTTACACTATGGGTACATCAGCAGGGACGCTCAGACCCCTCGAGCAGACCCTGTGCGACAGTCTTCGCGAGATGTGCCGGCCCGATACAAGGAAGGTGATCCGAGACTGGGAAATCAGTTTCTCGGGTGGAGGCGAAACCAGCGCAGATGAGTTCCTGAATCGGGTAGCCGATAGGATGAAGGGTACCGTTGTGACGGAGGTGGATTTGTTCAACGCCCTGCCTGATTTGTTAGCCGGCACTGCTAACCGGTGGTATCACTTGGAGCGTCACGCCTGGCAAACTTGGACCGATTTCGTGATAGATTTCCGAGATCACTATGCCGAGTCAGACCTGCAGGACAAACTCAGACACGAACTGACGGCCCGCACTCAGGGCGCAAAAGAGCCGATTGCTGACTTCCTAGTGGCATATCGACAACTGCTGGATTACGCCAGGCCCCGACATACGCTCCCGGTGCAACTGAAGATGGCTTACGGCAATTTACGTCCGGAGTACCGACGATACGTCAGACGCGATGACTTTGACACCTTCAAGGAGTTGGAGGCATTGGGCAAGAGCGTGGAGAAGGAGGAACGGGCACGTCGGCGTTATCGACCGCCCCCAGCCCCATCCGACTCGTCGTTCCCAGACTTGGCGTATCGGCCCGAAACCCCTACAACGGAGGAGACATCTAAGGTGGCAGCTTCAGGCCCCGCGAATAACGCCCGGCCCGACAGGCCCAGTGTGACTCGGGCGGAACAGCCAAGCCGGAATCAGACATCATCGTCACGAGATGCTTCGACCGGTCCACCACGTACTGGAGCGTCGAGCTACCAGTCCCCTGCGCCGCGAAACCCGGCACCCCGACCTAACCCGAACCCACCGCCTGACTTGAACCCGTTCCGAACGATTCGGGCCCCAAACGTGATCTGTTTCAACTGCAAGGAAGCTGGTCACATCCAGACACAGTGCCAACGACCCCGCCGCCCGAACTACTGCACCAGGTGCGGACAAGATGGATTCCGCCACACGACCTGCCCGAATTGCAGACCAAGCGGCAATTCGGAAAACCCGACCAGCAGCGCGTAAGACCGGGTCGACCCGCTGCAACTCCTGAGTCGGACCCGGCCCACACCGCACGAGTGCGCACACTCCGATGCGGAGCGATCACGCAGGCCCGTCTAGACGCCCGTCCGTTTATCGAGATGACGATAAACCAAGTCCCCGTGAGAGCCCTGATAGACACAGGCTCATCCCTGTCGTACCTCGGAAAATCCGGGTGCGCCCGATTATTGCCAGATGGCATCCCGCTGGCCCAAGGGCCCCAACCGAAAGTGATTTTAGCAAATGGGGTGACCGAGAAGACATTCGGAAGAATGAACTGGGAGGCTACCATAGCTGATAGAACAGCGGTCCTCAGTTTTCGACTGGCCCCAACTTTGCAATACGATGCAATCCTCGGTGTTGACGCCTTGAAGGAGTTTCAAGTGATCCTGGCCTTCGACGAGAATGGGTGGCAAGTTCGCCAGAAACCACTGGCCGAAGCAGAGTATGATCCAGAGGGGGACGCCCCAACGGATTTGTGCGGAATTGTGGAAGCCGAGCCCGGACAAAAGAAAATTTTGGAGGATCTTCTGCAGGGATTCATCCAAACCGGCGAGCCA
>JABFPU010000040.1:0-11267 GCA_022817225.1 Nyleta sp. ZL-2020
CTGACATATGCCTCGCTGGTATGGTGGAGAGCCACCGAAAGTAAAACTGGAGCCAAGACCCTGGAGCATGTCCAGGCGGTCATAGTAAGGGGGGCTCTGGGAGTAAAAAGGAGCACACCCACCACCGTAATCAACATGTTATTAAACCAGGCTAGCCTCGACCTGGTGGTGAAGAGGGAGGCAGCCAGGGCGGCATACAGATTGAGTTGCGGTGGACAATGGGTGGAGGGTAGAATAGGGCACAAAGAGATTAAAGGTAGGATTATGACTACCGATAATTTCAAGATGCCCCAAGATAGAATGACAAGATATTTTCTGTTCGGGAGAAAGTACGGCGCAAACATACCGACCAGAGAACAGTGGAAAACAGGTCAAGTACCTACTGACGGAATGATCTGGTTTACAGACGGATCAAAGACGTCAGAGGGTACAGGACTTGGAGTGTGTGGACAAAGGAGGAGGGAGGATGAATCCTATACTCTCAAACCACAAAACACGGTCTTCCAGGCCGAGATGGCGGCGATAGGGCTGTGTGTAGAAAAGCTCCTGAGCAAAGGCATCAGGGGACAAAAGATAACCATCTGCACAGACAGCAGAGCCTCGCTGATGGCACTGTGCAGAAAGGAGATAAACTCATGCCTAGTCCAAGAAGTATCAGAGGCTCTAAACAGATTGGCTGGGGAAAATGAGGTGCACATATCGTGGATACCGGCACACTCCGGGTATCAAGGCAACGAGAGGGCAGACGCGCTAGCTAAAAAGGGGGCCCTAGGACAGGGAAAACCCCTAAATAGCGTGGGTATACCTTACCAAGAATGTCTGAACGATATAGACAAATGGGTTAAGAGAGAAATGGAAAGAAATTGGACGAATTCTCAGAGGTTCAGATGGACAAAAGAACTCCTGGGTCCGGGTGCATACAACTGGACACAGAAGTTGGCCCATCTGAACAGAAACAGGGCGAGAACCGTAGTGGGACTGCTAACGGGGCACTGTGGTCTGAGATGTTATGAGCACAAACTGAATAGGGAGACCAGCAACCTATGCAGGTGGTGCGGGGTAGAAGAAGAGACACCAGGCCACGTACTGTGCAAATGCCCGGAATTATCGGGCATTCGCCACAAATGGCTGGGAGACACCAAATTGGATGTACTACAGGAAGTATCTGTGGAAACCTTGCTCGCCTTTGGCAGAGCGTTGGGGATCACAGATACCCACTAGGAGGAACAAGCGGGGGGATAGAGGTACAATGGCGAAAGCTCGGTGCCTCTGAGCTTTAACACCCCGCAAGGGAAATGAAAAAAAACTATTTCCGCTGATTCAAAGAATTCGTTAAATTCGTCATCAAGTAGATTCATGTTTGGGCTCTGTTAATTAATTGATAATATGAATTAAATTTAACGAAATTTGAAATCTATAACGATTAAATGATTGTATACTTACTTATTTACAACGAACACAATGAAACATAACCTTCAGTCATGTATGCAGTCTTATTGCAGCTTTGAGGCTGTCTTCAAGTTGATCGCCGTTTCAGATTTTTACTCTAGATGTCGTGTTGAAATGTTATCGACGTGAGGTAATACTTACTTTCTAAACAGATGGACACATTGATCATCATTGCGCTTGTGCAAGCGTGAGGAAAATTCTATTGCTCAACTCTTCAGCAATTAGGAATTTCCCTCACAGTAAATACGTGAAGGGGACTACTTTCCGTGTACGCGTTACAAAAATAGTGTTTTTTAAATATCTATAGTTAAGTATGAATTAAAATATTGCGCTATTAAAGTGTAATTTTTTAATTAAATTAGAATTAATTTATAAATATTTAGTAAGTTTAACGCTCTAAGAATTTTTATTCATTATAAATATTAAATAATTTATTAAATAGTTATGAATTGCAAACCAAATCATAAATGCCAGGGATTATAAAGATACCATATTACAGAAGTCGCAGTGGTCCAATTGTCAGGGAGCTTGACTTATAAACAGCAGGACGCAAGTTTGATTCCCAGTTATAAAAGGCGTTTTATTTTGTTAATACTAAAATTAGTATTAAACACAGTATTAATACTAATACTTAATAACAATAAAATTAAAAAATTTAAAATTGCTTTTTCCTCACTCGAAAATAAAATAGGTTGGTATTACTCGCCATCGGCTCGTGATGGCAACTTATTTGATTTTCACGTAAGGAAAAATATCGTACTCAATTCGGAAAAAAACGAGTTTTATGTTGGTAGTCCTACGGGCTACCAACATAAAACCAATCTTTTCCTCGTCAAGTAATATACTATTTGTCGTTCACTTAAGAAAATAGTAATCTATTTCATTGATTAAGCCTAGAACAGCATCACAAAAGCAATCCTAGAAAAAACTTTTGATTAAATCGACGTGTCTTACGAAAAGGGGCACGTTTCAGCTGTCTTACGAAAAAGGGCACGTTTCAATGTCCGAAAAAACGGGCACGTTTCGCGTGTCCGACGAAAAGGGGAACATTTCGCGTGTCCGACGAAAAAGGGCACATTTCGCGTGTCCGGCGAAAACAGGCACGTTTTGCGTATTCCGGGAAATTGTTCCATTCGTAGAAAAATGTGGATAAACCGGTTTGGACCTACATGACCTATATGGATCCTATATGACCTATATAGGATCCATATATAACTCATGATTAATACGTGAACTGTATATGATCCATACAGGACCCATATATGATCCATAAATGATCCATATATGACCCATATATTATCACTATGTGACCCATATATGTTCCATATATTACCCATATAGGATCCATAGATAACTCATTTGACCCATACATTAACCATATATAATTCATACATGACCCATATATGATCCATATATGACCCATATGATTTATATCTGACCCATTTATGATCCATACGTGACCCACATAATACCCCAAAAGAGCACGTCGGTTTAAACAACGTTGAATCAACGTTGACGAAAACGTTGATTAAACATTGATTCAACGTTGCGAAAACGTTGATTAAACATTGATTCAACGTTGCGAAAACGTTTTGTCAAATTTGAATCAACCTTCGAATGTCCGGTGATAAAACGTTGAATAAACGTTGACTGTTCAACGTTGAATCAACCTTCGAACGTCCGGTGATATATCGTTGAATCAACGATGACGGTTCAACGTTAAATCAACGTTGACTCTCGGTTGAACCAAAGGTGTAACAACGGTGACGCTTCAACGTTGATTCACCGTAATATCACCGGCCATTCGAAGGTTGATTCAACGTTCAACCTTCAACGTTGATTCAACGGTGACACAACGTTTTCGTCAACGTTGATTCATCGTTGATTCAACCGACGTGTTCTTTTGGGGGTGTTTAGCGATTGGTGAAGTGTACTTTAACGCCCTAGGGTTGGGAATTGTTACTTGCTCTCCGTTACACGGGTTTTTTAAATAGTAATTACCGTGTACATGTTAGATAAATTAAAGTACGAAAATATAGTAGGAAGTCGTCAACTTTAAACCTTAATTACGTAATAGTAACCAACTATAAAAGGCAGTTCGAGATTCCAACCTAGGCCATGTTCTAAAATCAACTTTCAGTACTGAATTTGTGTTAGATATTAATCACTTTTGAATTTAAATGTTCCCGCCCGGAATAAATCAAATTGGTATTTTGACTGGCGTTGTAATCAAAACAACTCTGATTTGACTTGTATATTTTTGTATCGATATATCCTGTACCGAAAAACGTTTCCTTTTTTTATGGACTGATCAGGCGTGTCGAGCACATGTAATTTTAAATCTAAGTTTGTACGTGCAATCAAGCGACTGTAAATGTTGAAGTGAATGTTTGCCACTTCGCGACATACAACCCAAATGGACTACATGCATATCTCAATTGTATCCTGAGGTATGTGAATTTTGTGACAATAGAAAAATGTGATACATTTAGAGGTTAGAACCTAGTCTTTGTATAAAACTAAAATGTGATATTATTTTTGTAGATATTACACGATTGGCTTTTCAGATAACTTTTAGAATAACTTTCGAATAAAGTTCATTGAGCAATAATTGTACTTGTCGATGACTTTATAAATACCCTCGATCATCCACAATCCTCAATAGGTTATGGGCCCAGTATGAAATGATCGAACGTCACTTTGTCTGAAAGCCAATCGTTGTAACGTCAGGCAGTCCACGTCAGGCAGTCCAGGTCAGGCAGTCCAAGTCAGGCAGTCCAAGTCAGGCAGTCCAAGTCAGGCAGTCCAAGTCAGGCAGTCCAAGTCAGGCAGTCCACGTCAGGCAGTCCAGGTCAGGCGTCCAAGTCAGGCAGTCCAAGTCAGGCAGTCCAAGTCAGGCAGTCCAAGTCAGGCAGTCCTGTCAGCAATAAAATCTAGTCAACAGTCGCGTCGAGCAGTCGAAGTCAGGTCAGCTGAGTACAACGAGCAATTGTCTAGTCCGTCGACATCGAGCCAGCAGTCAGAAGTTAACGAACGTCTAGTAAATTGAGCAGCATTATTGATCACAATTTTTTTGAAAGCGCAAGAAAGTTTTTTTGTTTTACTCCTCTTTTTCTGTAAACTAAAAATCTATTTCTTCTTTCTTTTGAGAGATTGATTTTTTGTTGTTGTTGTTTTTTTCCTTGTTTATCTGAAATGGAAGGGTTTAAATCGCACATGGAAATACTTTCCGAAAATTCGCAAGGTGTCGTCAATTATTCGTCATGGCGATTTAAACTCAACTTAACCTCAAAATCAAAGGGTTTATTTTTGGTTGCAACGGGAGACACGAAAATGCCGTCGACACAAGGAGATCAACCAGGCTGGTTGCAAAAAGACATCGAAGCGCAAGCTATTATAGGTTTGAATGTAAATAGTAGTATTGCGAACAAAATCTTAAATTGTGAAACGTCAAGTCAAATGCTAACTAAGTTGGATGTTTTATTTGGTAACAAGTCAGATCTGTCGGTCGAAGGTCTGCAGAGAAAATTTTTCAGTTATGTGTACAACGTCAGCAAGTCGGCAGTTGAGAACGCCTTAGCTATCCAGCAACTCGCAGAGGATTTACAAGTCGCAGGGGAGCCCATAAAACAAGGATGGATAATGACCAGGATTCTGGGAATTCTGCCACCCACTATTCATCACCTGCGAACCGCCTGGGACAACGTCAGCGAAGATCAGAAAAGCGTCAACACACTCATCGACCGAATTCGGCTAGAAGAGGACAGGTTACAGGCGGATCAACAGAACAGCGCCCATGTGCCGCGAAATGCACTCGTTGCAAAATTCCAGCGAAAATCAAGCAGATCGCACATTCAGAAGAACTCGCACTTGGAATGTTTCAAGTGTGGTATGAAGGGCCATATAAAGAAGAACTGTCGAAACAAGTCGAGCGCAAAATACCTGGAATATTGCAAAAATACATATGGATGCAACAACTGCAGCAAGAAAGGACACTTTGCTCGTGATTGTCCAGAAGCAAAATCGGAAATAGGAGACAAGTTGGAGAGAGCTACTTCGCAGAGACCGAGACGTGCCCTTATCACAACGAGCTTATCAACAGCGAATGTAAATCACATTGACTCTGAGGAGGAGTGTGGAAACTCCTGGTATCAAGACTGTGGCGCCACACAGCATATGACTTCGCATAGAGAATGGATTACCAACTTTCGAAAACTGGATCAAGTCACGACCATTGTTATCGGAGATGCTACGAAATTGGAAGGCACAGGAATTGGCGACGTAGAGATGGAAGCGTACGACGGAAATACCTGGTACCCGATTGTTCTTGAAAATGTCTTATTTGTTCCGAAGCTCACGTTTAATCTTTTTTCCGTAACACAGGTCTTGGACAAGGGATATTTTCAAAGAGCAGATGCACATGAGTCAGTCTTCCTGGACTCGGATCAGAAGCAAGTTCTAGCTGTCGCTGAGAGAAGAGAGAAGCTTTTCCGAATGAAGTTTCGCCAAAATTCTTCCGAAAACTGTTTGTTGACTAAGTCCATAAAGTTCTGGCATGAAAGGCTGGCGCACCAAAATGTCAGACACGTCAGGAACATTTTGAATGAGCGAAACATAAATTTTATTGACGACTGGGACGATTACGTCTGTGAAGGTTGTGTTCTCGGAAAACAGCACCGAATACCTCACCCGAGAAATTTCAAAGTCGCCAAGAAAATTCTGGATCTGATACACGTCGACTTGTGTGAGATGAATTTGAAATCCCTGGGAGGATCCAGATACTTTCTTCTGTTTAAGGACGATTTTTCTCATTTTCGCACCGTCTATTTTTTGAAGACAAAGGATGAAGCCGTAGCAAAATTAGAAGTCTTTAACAACATGGTCAAAAATCAGTTGGACAGGACAATTAGATGCCTGAAGTCGGACAACGGAACTGAAATAAAGAACGCAAGCGCCAAGAAGCTGCTGGACGACCTTGGAATTTTCCACGTCAAAACCAATGCGTATACTCCAGAGCAAAATGGAAGAATAGAAAGGGAAATGCGCACAGTGGTTGAGTCAGCCAGGTCCGTAATTCACGCGAAGGGATTGGACGAAAATCTTTGGGCAGAAGCGGTAAACTATGCAGTATTTACGCTAAATCAAACTGGGACTAGTTCTGTGAAAGGCAAAAGCCCAGCTGATTTATGGTTCGGGCGACAGATGGACGTCGATAGAATGAAGTCATTTGGCTGTAGCTGTTACGTGCTCACTCCCAGACATAAACGAACAAAGACAGGTCCAAAATCGAAGAAGGGTGTCTTTGTTGGCTATGATTTGGACTCGCCATGCTACCGCATATTTGTTAGCGAAGACCGAGACGTGGTGAGTTCTGATGACGTCATCTTTGACGACGCATGCCACGAGAGACAAGTCGGGACTGAAGTTACCATCGCGCGAGATGAGGACCAGGATGCGGAACAGAATGAGAGTCGAAGCGACGAAGGAGATGACACGGCGGAGTCGACAAATCTGCATCAGAGCGAGTCAATTCATGAAAGTACAAGTGAGGATGAATTAGTACAGCGATGGCAGCCCAGAGAAGACGGAAATCAGAAGTCTACATCCACAAACCGACTAGAAGTAGCACGCCAGGAGGAGCCAGCAAAATCTACCCGAAGTCATCGCACACGGAGATTGCCGGAAAGGTTTAGAGACTTTTTCATGGGATCAACTCACGACAGCGATGAGGAAAACTACGCTATGATAGGAGAGGTTCAAGACATCACCGTGTCGCAAGCACTGAAAGACGACAAATGGCGAGGAGCGATGCGCGAGGAATTCGAATCTCTTATAAAAATGAACACTTGGAAGCTAGTGAAGCTCCCAAGACACGCACAACCGTTGTCATGTCGATGGGTACTGCGCGAAAAGCAGGATGGGCGATTTAAAGCCAGATTGGTCGCCAGGGGATTCGAACAAGAAGAAGGGATTGATTATACCGAAACTTTCAGTCCGGTGGCGCGTCACGTATCTATTCGGTTAATTCTGAGTCTGGCAGCATCCAGAAAGATGAAGTTGATGACCTTCGATGTGAAGACCGCTTTCTTGTACGGAACATTGAAGGAGGAGATCTACATGCAACAACCGGAAGGTTTCGAGGACGGAACGAATCGAGTTTGCAGACTGTACAAGAGTCTATATGGTCTTAAACAATCCCCGAAAAATTGGAATGAAAAGTTCTCGGAGTTCCTGAAGACCCTTGGACTTGACAGCACTGATGACGACCCATGTGTTTATTACAACAAAAATGCCGACATCATCATCGCACTGTTCGTCGATGACGGACTTGTGATCGGAGCTCGAGAAGACGATATGTTGACAACATTGGACAAGTTAAGCCAGAAATTCGATATCACGTACGACAAAAATCAACAAGGGAAACTCAGCTACCTGGGAATGCAGATTGAATGCAGCCCCAGTGAAATTACTGTAAGTCAACCAAAGTATACGGAACAGATTATTAAACGCTTCAACTTCGAGTCGACAAACCCAGCCCCTACACCGATGGAAAAGGGCATGGTGACAGATGGCAACAAGTTTGCGAACGACCAACCTTTACCGGGTCATGTACCGTACCGGGAAGCAATTGGAAGTTTGCTCTATCTAGCCATGATCTCGCGTCCGGACATCAGTTTCGCCGTAAACTACTTGAGTCGATTCAACAGTAAACCAATGACCAGTCATTGGAAAATGGTAAAGCGAGTCTTTCAATACCTACAAGGAACAAAGATGTTTGGAATTTCCTTCAACGGACATGATCAACGTATCGCATATACAGATTCGGACTTTGGAGGAGATGTCGATACAGGTTACTCAACCAGCGGAGTCCTAGTCATGAGAGGAGGTCCGGTAATCTGGTCAGCACAAAAACAACGGCTAGTGGCAACGTCCACTGCAGAGGCCGAATATCGCGCCGCCGTATCAGCTATCGACGAGATCTGTTGGACGAGACGTTTTGGACACGAACTTGGAATGCTGGATTCAATGTCACCAACTGTTCTTTACGTTGACAATCAGTCGGCTATCCACATGTTGAAGAATACGATGGAAGGGAAGATCACTAAAGGAAAGAAGCATGTGGATATCTCGAGGAAATTTATTCACGAACACATTGGGAAGACCGTCGAGCCGAGACATGTGAGAAGCGCAAACCAGCTTGCCGACTTGCTGACCAAACCACTGCTTCGCAAAACTCTTGAGGAGTTGCGGTCAAAAGTTATTAAGGAGGAGTGTTAGATATTAATCACTTTTGAATTTAAATGTTCCCGCCCGGAATAAATCAAATTGGTATTTTGACTGGCGTTGTAATCAAAACAACTCTGATTTGACTTGTATATTTTTGTATCGATATATCCTGTACCGAAAAACGTTTCCTTTTTTTATGGACTGATCCGGCGTGTCGAGCACATGTATTTTTAAATCTAAATTTGTGCGTGCAATCAAGCGACTGTAAATGTTGAAGTGAATGTTTGCCACTTCGCGACATACAACCCAAATGGACTACATGCATATCTCAATTGTATCCTGAGGTATGTGAATTTTGTGACAATAGAAAAATGTGATACATTTAGAGGTTAGAACCCAGCCTTTATATAAAACTAAAATGTGATATTATTTTTGTAGATATTACACGATTGGCTTTTCGGATAACTTTCGAATAAAGTTCATTGAGCAATAATTGTATTTGTCGATGACTTTATAAATACCCTCGATCTACCACAATCCTCAATAATATGTAAATGAAAATTGCGAATGACAGTGGAAATTCGCGGATCTGGTCGAAAATGGATCAACTGCGCGCCAAATGAATTTTTCGTGCAAATAAAATGAACGTCTGGGATGATGTGCGCGGGGAATCGGCGGCACACGGGCACGATCGAGGAAATCGAAGATACTCAATAATTATCTTATCGTGGGCATATAGAAATCAGCGTAACTACTATCCTGCTGGCGGCCGAGCTATTTCTGTGCACTTTGGAAGAGAAAACGGGAAAAAAGACGCATGCCGCGACTGCGATCGGTGCGTGCAGCTCGGTGCCGACGTAGCCGAAGGAACGCCGGCCTGAAGAAAAGGACGGGACAACTGGCGCCGGCGCTCGCCGATCATTTCTAACGATCATCGTCGACCTGAAAATTACCCGGACGCGCTAGAAAATTGCGTGAAATTACTCGATGACCGTGATAACCATTCGTGTCCGATCGCCAGGCAACCGCTATATTTCGCCACGAGGATTTCTTCGTCCTTCGGCCACGGCGAATCACGCGTTTCAAAATCATTCATTAATTCGTTTTACTTCCTTCTACGATTCGTTTTTATACCAAATGTAAAATTATAAAAGGAAGATTGAATCATTATTGAACGTAACCTAAAAAGTTATCTGTCATTTTAAGACAAAACTGTAATGTCTTAACTTAATTCATTGGTGTATTATATTAAGACATTAAGAATGCAAGAATGTTTGCAGTTTATACTGAGAAACAACCTGAAATGTTGAATTATTCCTGAACATAACCTACAAAGTTGACTGTTGTTTTAAGACAGATACATTTTTAACGTCTTAATTTAGATCATTCGTGTCTTATCTTAAGATACTAAGAATGAAAGAGTTTTTGCGGCCTACACTGAGGGAAAGAACCAAAAATTAACAATGCGTGAGATCTAACCTCAAAAAATGATAGAATCCCGCACATCTATACCTACAGTCTCGTTACACTTTACTCCATTTTTATCAGCGCAGCATACAATTTCTGCGCAGAAAAAATGCGCACTTTTTCGCTTAACCTTATTTGTCTTCCAACATTAGCATGTCACGTAACCTTTTTCAATGTAATTATTATGTAAATATTCAGTAGGAAGTAAGATACTCGCGGCCAGAAATAGAATGTCGTTTAATTGGAATGATGATAACAAAAAAAAAGAAAAAAAAAAGAAAAAAAAATACGAATGCAAGCTCGAAAACGAGCGGATCGACGATTTTCTCCGAACGAGGATGTTATAACCTATTTTCCTTCCAGTTATGATCGCTCTTTCCCGGAATGTTTTCTCGTCGATGAAATAACGAGTCGCCGCGCGGCCATAAATCGCAGCCCGACGGCGTATTAGTTAAATTACGTGCATTAACGTTATTTATTATTTAATAAACGCGACACTGATCAATCGCTGCGCGCGACTTCCGAAACGAACGTTCTCCTCTCTTCCCCAGACAGTCAATTTTACAGCTGGATTGAACTTGACATTTATATAAACTTGCAGGAAAGTTTCTTGGAAACAGACGGGAAGATGTGCCGCTCGATGTTTCCGCGGAGCGTGCAATGGAAAGCGAATTTGCGTTTGCGAACAACGAATGAAAAATCGTCGGAATTGCGGGCAACCAATCAGCTGTCACGGCGGTCGATGCTCATTATAAATAAGTTCAACATTCGGATATACCTTGTACTTTTCGTAAGCAAATCCAATCGCCATTCATCATGTAGCTCAAGGCGATCATACTATTTGCATGTTTAAATTTGCTTCAATGGGCAAGTTTATAAACAAGATGGCGGTGCAAGTGAAAAACATGTCGGCTGACTTGAATAGTATTATTTTTATAACTGTGATTATGAAAGGTGATATTATTCTAATATCAATTGGAACCTTATTTAAAGAGCAAGTGGGTTTAATTGTGTTTTTACACTGCGAAAAACATTTCATTCTTAGCGTCTTAATATAAGACACGGATGACTTAATGAAAGACGATAAATTGGTATGTCTTAAAATGATGGACAACTTTTTAGAT
>JABFPU010000041.1:0-11252 GCA_022817225.1 Nyleta sp. ZL-2020
AATTTTAATTTAATTTAATTAATTAAAATAATAAATAAAAAAAATTAATAATAAAAATTTAAATGATTTTAAATTTAAATGGTCCTACGACGACGACGATGACGAAGAAGAAGAAGAAGAAGAAGAAGAAGAATCTGAAGAATAAGAAGGAGAAGGAGAATAAATTGACAATTTTTTTTTCTTTTTTATTTGCTCTTTTTCGTCAAGTAATGAAACTTTATACATACACTGATCCTTCTTCTGTTTGTTTTGTTTTTGTTAACAATTTTATAATGATTTTTGTCCGTAGACCGCAATTTGAACTAATTTTCTTTTTTTTGTCAACAAATGGTTAATTTTGTATGTCCGTAGACCGCACTTTGAATTTTTTATCGATTTTTAACGCTGTACAACAAAAACTAAAACAAGAAACAATTTTTTTTTTTCGCACTAGAAATCAAACATATATTACATTTTTTTACGCCGCCTGCATTCTGGATCGAATAAGAAGGTTTAGTAGTAGTAGTAGTAGTGTAGTGGTCGTAGTAGTAGGAGTAGAGGACTATGAGTGGTTCACCGGAGAGAGAGAGAAGATTATTTGTTGTAGTCGTCATTCTTTTTTTTTCTTTTCTTTTTTCTTTCGTTTTCAGAGTTTTTTTATCCGGTCGACCCGCATTGTCGCGTGGATTTTCCAGCGTAAACGCAGTTTGCGTGCGTCGCCCTCGGTCTCTAAAATGTTGCGACACCCTTTCGCAATCTTCCCGGGTCAAGTCGGACATCTCGTATAGCTTTTCTGGTCTCATTAGGTAATTTGAACGGAAACTTATCAGGGATTGCATACTCCGTCTTCCTCGGCAGTAGCGTTCCTGATATATCAGCCAGGACTTGGCCTTTGCTGATAGGGCATCGCGCCGATTTATGGCGATTTGCGTTGCGTGGCGCATTTCTTCATAAGTCCATAGCCGGGCACTCCTTCTGATTGCCTGGTTCCTGTAAGGTAAAAGAACAGAGACAGTGAGAGAGAGATAGAGAGAGAGAGAGATAGAGATGAATCAAAGTCATTAAATATTGTTATTATTGTTTATTTATTATTATTATTATTATTGTTGTTATTGTTGCTGTTATTGTTAATATTATTATTATTATTATTATTGATGTTATTGTTGTTCTTGTTGTTGTTTTTTTTTCTCGTCGTTATAGTTGTTATAGTTGTTTTTACTGTTGTTATTATTGATGTTATTGTTATTATCGTTATTATTAACATTATTATCGTTGTTGATTGTTGTTAATTTTTTATTTTACCTGACTCTCTCCGTTAACTGCTCCGCCGTCATATCTTGCTCGTTACAATTTTCAGCGTAATAAGGATTAGGTCCAAGATCGTCGCGCTCGACGAGTTATTCAAGTGGCTCCTGGAACACGTATTCGTACGTCCTCTGGGCTTTCTTCTTTGGCGTTGATTTGATTTTCTCGCTTTACGAGTCGTCGGAGGAACAGGTGTCTTGTTGTTGTTGTTGTTGTTGACTTTTACGCTTCCGGGTGGGGGGGTGATGGTGGTCGTACCCCTTTTAAATCTTGTTTTCGAGCTCGGTCGTGGCGTTTTCGGGGATCTAACTCTTTTTTTTTATTGTCCTCGACGGACGATTCGCTGTCTGTATCGGAGCTGTTTTTTTGTTGTTGTTGTTGATAATCTTTGTCGTTTTCGTTGTCCAAATCGTTGTCGTTGTCGTCGTCATCGTCGTCGTCGTCGTCGTAGACGTTGCTTTTTTTCGTTATTTTCGTCGATGTTGTGGATCTTTTTCGCAGTTTACTTCTTGATTCATGATGTGTTGTTGTTGGACTGCTGCTGCTGCTGCTGTTGTTGCTGCCGCATGGTGTCGCTTTGATGGTGGTTACATCATCATCATTATCATCATTGTCATCATCATCATCATTATCGTCCAACGCCGCTAAACCACTACTACTGGTGCTCGGCAGAGCCATTGCAGTTGCCAAATCTATCGAAGGTAAGTACGTCAGTTTTACGTACGGGAGTTGCAGGTCCGATGTTATTCTGTAAAATGAAATTAAACGTTTAATTATATTTCATTATTTTTATATTACTAGTTTCATTTTTGCGTGTTGCGTTTCGCGAATAATTTGGTACACTGAGAAAAATGTATCGTTGTCCCAACAATCCTGGATCGTCAAGCTGTACAATCCAACATGAAATAAGATTTCAACAATCCTGGATCGTTGGAATAACGATCCCGGATCGTTGAACATATATCCGAGATAGTTAATTTTGTAGATATTTTATTTGGCTGTTCTTTGTTTTTTGTAAAATTTACAATGTAATATATTCAGATGTTATATTTTGATAATAACCGACGACTTTTTATGATTACAAAAGTGAAACATACATAGTACCATAGATGTTTTTATTTATGAATTAAACAAAAATGTACGAGAAATAGATAGTTAGAGTAACTGTTTATATAGTTATTGAGGGATCTGGGAGTGGTAGAGGGTCTAGTTAATATTATTAAGCGGCCCAACTTAGCCGACTCTCCCCTACTTCTATGCCACGGAGGATAGGAGTCGGTAATTTCAGATAGAGTCATCGATATGATCGTACTTGTCCTTTGAAATATTTCGATACGGTAATTTGGGAACGAAATATTGCGCCGCTAAAATTGGGGAGGTATCAGGAGAACATAACATGAATGTGGGTATCTCATGTATGTAGTTCTGTTTCAAATTGTGTTAGAAAGATGGGGATTTTTTATTTGCATTCCGGATTAAATTTGTAGAGGAAATGGATTCTTGTGCATTTTTGTTAACTGCATTTTTTAATATAAACAAATTAATTTTCATTGGTTATCTACAATGTTAATTTTTGTTTTTCGGTGAAGTATTTTGTAAGTAGATGTGCTGATCGAATTGGTGAATATAATTTGTTACGATTTTACTTTTTACATAAATAAGTTAATTATAAATAAATAAATAATGAAAAAAATTTATTGGTTATATGTGTTTGTTTTAAATTTACACAGGCAAACATGACAATATATATTGGGCCATATATGTTTCATTTTTACGAGGGTTAATTACGTGTTAAACAATTCAATTAATAAAATCACTTTTTCATTCTGACGTAAATTCTTGCAGTACATGTACGTAATATATTACAGAGGACCAGTTGTAGGACATTTAGTACACGTTTCGATATTCATAGATCATTTTCGGGTAGCGACACAATACTTGCATTTCTTTCACACTAAGACTAGAGTAATTCTCTTCTTTTGTCATTTTCAGCAACAGTTCGTTCTTTTTTTCGTTTGCATTTTATTTGTTACAAATCGAAGTAAAATAATGCTCGTTGTAAATTATTATTAAAACTGTATAAGTATTTCATTTAGTGCTGATTATGTCTTGTTGCATGAATTGATTATAGTTGAAACAACTTTTCCACGAAATCGACAACTTCTGGCCAGTTTTCACAAATAAACGTAATTTGCAGTTTTTCACCAAACACGTGCAACAGTGCAAAATATTTTTCGCTATTTTATTCGGTGAGAAACAATTCCTATTATTAGGGGAAAAAATTAATTATTTATTAATATTTTTGATTTAAGTAATGTGTAATCGCATTTACCACTTTAGTATACTTACAATATATATTACAATTATTATTTTTGTTGTTTAGATCTGCCTTTGATTGATAATCAAAAAATCCGTCATCTAAAACGGAATGCTATCGTTACAAGAGTGAATAGCATATGCAAACAAAATATAAATGCAATTAAAGATGCTTTGCAAAATTGTGCAAAATATGTGTGTTCCACGGCAGATATTTGGAGCACGAGAAGTGAAAGCTTCCTTGGTGTCACCGTTCATTGGGTAAATCATATTTATTTTTAATTATTTAGTACTTATTTGTTTTTATTATAAATAAAGCATATTATTTTATTTATAAAGTATAAAATACATATTATTTATTTATTTAATAAACAAAATTACGATAAAATCAAAATAATTCGATTAATATAAAGATTAAAGAGAAACATTAATTAATTTATTATGGTTATTTATATATTATATAACGTGGTATTTTGTAAACCCACGTTAATAAAGCCTTCTTCGGATTGTGACCGGAAGGGGGGCTTAACGATATCTCTCTCTCCGAATAAAAGTATCAGAACCAAATGTAGCGTCATACGCCTGAAAGTTGAGATGTACAGGGGAATTCGACCAAAGGTACTCCGAAATTCGAGTTGATATGGGTTAATTAATCTCATTTGAAATTTTTCCGCCACTGCGGGACACGTTGAGGGAGAGGACCAATCAAATGTGCCATGACATACTGCCTTGAAGTAGGGGCTACCAATCACCGGAAAGAAACCCTGGACCAGATAATTCTCAAGGATGTTGTCCAACCAAACTGAGAATATGATCAACCGAGAGGAGACGGATGTCCATATCTTTGAAGGAATTAGACATACCAATAACTCCGACCATCATCTCACACCTTCTCTGAGGCGCCTAGTTAGGACGCGATACCACCCTACATACACGATACATATCAGACCACACTGCGCAAGTGCAAACGTGGTGATGACGGTTCAAATCCCACGGGATCAATTGAACTACTGGAGGGGGCTCGGCCATATAAACTACCACAGGGCAATGGTTCCTTCTTCTTTTCCGGGAATCAGCTACCGAAGGAGGCTTGTGTCGGCACGGAACGTCCCGATTTCCGAACTACGTGGCTCTTGGCGGGATTTGATTATTTAAAACTAAGTGCCTTTTATATTCTCGTTTTATTTATCCAGTCGTTGTTTTTTTCGAGTTTCGGTAAGGTTTGGTCGGAAGCCTCTTCAGAAAATACCAGGATCCAAACCTGAGCTGTGAAATTTGGTATCGTTAATTTGGTTTTGACAAAGCGCCCACTTATTTAATTATGGTAACTATCAAGTTTAGTAAAGTGAAAGAGAGATCTCGTTAATTTAAATGACTTGCGAAATTTCCGAAACTCTGACTGAATTTCAATTCAACTTTCTTTTATGTATATGAGACGAGGACTGGTATCTCGTAATAGACAATTTGATTTTTATATTGTAACATAACCGAAGATGGAGAATCAGGGAGTCTAAACCTGTTGTAAAAATTGATTGATTATATCCAGCCAATTATCGGTCCTCAAGACATCTTAGGTATTAAATTGAACATTGTAAAGGTTAGACTAAATAAACGTAAATTTATAGAATTCGAATCTTTTTTTTTTGTTTGTGCCGTAAAGATTCGACCCAACGCTATCTTAAACCCCTCACCGACTGAAACTAGCTGGTTTCTCGATTTCCCTGCCTTAAATCGAGTGGCGCCCATTTATGAATATCATCTTAACGAGTAAATAGAAGAGAATCTTCAGTAAGGGAATTTGAGTATAGCTGATTGGGGGTTCTTTTTATTAAAACAGAAATTTCCCTTACAAATTTGGCGCCCAACGTGGGGCCCTTCATAATCATCAGTTTAAGATTGGCACGAACCTACAAAAATCTAATTCCTGTTGAAATGATAATTATCGAGATCTCTCTCATTTTTTTTTTAGAAATTTTTTTTTCAATTGTAGAGTTTGTCCTGTTCATTGAAATGTTCTTCGTGTTCGCAAGGAATCTTAAAGTTTTAAAATTTTGAATTTATTCTGTGAGAAAAGAAAAGAAATGTCAATTTATATTGATAGTGAATTGGTACTGTTTGTGTTTATTTTATAGCTTCGAACTATTTTGTTTACTTTAAATTGATTGAGTTGACCTCGCCCGCGACAACACCGATAAACGAGAAGATCATATCGCCACTCACACCTTTTGAATTCGTATTAAATCATTTATCTTTGAAAATATACGACCGAGAATTACGCGTGCGACGCCAATTCGGAGAGTGAGCAAACGACGGTATAGCTCTGTCGGTAATCAAGTATACCTGGGTTATGTATGAGTACCTCCCTGAAATGTAGAGCGCACCACTGACCATTTTGATATTTTCGATACTGAGAATACACATACGACTACTCAATACTGGTTGGGACGTTGGCTGTTGGATGGATTAGCTTTTTCACGAGCCACGGATTGAGTGAATGTTTCCTGGATTTGGAAAATACGGTTATTGAAACTGTACGTGGTGTTGATATTGTGCTTAACGCCAATATTCAATTCGACATTGAGATTGAGCCTGGTACTGATATTGTCAGAACGATTGAGGAATATTGTGACAACTGATACCGAACCTTTTAGATTTAGAGGTTATTTTTGGATTTTTGTTTTGAATAAAGGTGAGCATTTGATTTAACTATGGCTACGCGTAATAAATTTGATTTGATTTTCGAGGGGATAACCGATGAATCTAGCTTAGAAGCATGGTTAGCGGAACAAGACGCGGTAACCTTGATAACAGTCGCGGCGGATTTACAATTGAATAATAGGGACGAAATCGATAATATTAAAGAACGTATTCGGAAAATATTTAAGCGCGATAGATTGTTACAATTAGTTGAGTTAGCTGAGGTTGATTTAGATTCAACGCGAATCGCTTTTCTTTCAGTTTTGACCGACGATGATATACAACAAACCGTACCTCAATCAATACAACAAACCGATTCAAATCAAAGTACCAGTACTAAAAAGAAAAATGTAGAGTTTAGTGAACCCTTGATTGTGACATCCACGCCAGCAGTTAATAAAATTTATAACCTCAATCCCGGACCTTCTGATTGTGATGCTCCGTCCTCTAGGGACACTTTTCATAATTCGTTGTCAGCTTTATCGAATTTATATGACCGATCGGGAATAAATACAAGACCCCGATTATTCAATTCTTACGATGTTAGTAGAGACCTTGGTCGAGCCCGAAAATCTATTCGTAATTGGGGGATTAAATTTTCGGGAGAAAAACATTCAGGGGCAATCGCAGAGGAATTTTTGATATCTATTGCAGAAAACCAACGGAGTTCGGGAATAACAGAAGAAGATTTATTAGAGACTTTACCAGACTTGCTAGAAGGGGTTGCTTTATATTGGTATAGAATAAAAAGGGAAAAATGGAGATCGTGGGAAGAATTTAAAGAGATTTTTAGACAAAGATTCGGGGATCAGGATTTCCAATTTCAAGTCCAAAACGAGCTGAGAAATAGAACTCAGGGTGTAGATGAATCTTTAGCTGATTTTCTTACTTGGTTTCAATATATCTTACGTTATGTAGATCCTACCCCTCCACTAAACTACCAATTAGATTTGATTTACCATAATCTTCATCCCAGATATCGAGACAAAATAGATCGTTCAGACTATGAAACTTTTGATGCCCTAGAGAAAATTGGTCTTCGATTGGATGCCAAGCAGAGACGGAATAGAGAATTTCAACCTCCTCCTGATCAACATCATTCTTTATTACCTTTCACGGCATATCACCCCGCTACCACAATTAAACAAAATGAAGATAGACCAAAGATCTGTACGCTTAATACAAATGAGGGTAATTCCAACGAGAATAAAGTAAAAGTAATTAGGGAAGAGAGGATACCTTCTGATATGCCAACTCTCAAATGTTGGAATTGTCATGAAAGTGGTCATGTTTTTACAGCTTGCAAAAAGGTTAGAACTCGTTTTTGTTTCGGTTGTGGTAAACCTAATGTTATCAAGACGGAATGTGGAAAGTGTTCGAAGAAACCATACGAAAGAGATCCAAAAAACTGGAATCCTCCACAGTGACCTCGAGTGTCTCTGTTGGTAAGGTTTGGAATTGTCACTCGAAAAGAATTTTTTATAATAGTAGAAAGTTGTCGGAATTTGGAAGAGGTGTATCAAATCACCCTACGAATTCGCAAAGAATTAAATTAGAAACTTCTAAATCTCGCCCCTTAGTGAAAGATTATTGTAATTATTCTCGAACCTTTATCCCAGAAGAAGATCATTTGTCCGTAAAAGCTCAACTAGATTCACGTCCATATGTTATCGTCCAGATTAATGGTATCGAATTGGAAATGTTGGTAGATACTGGAGCAACTTGTTCTTATCTTGGTGGGGAAGGGATCAGGCACTTGGATTCAGGAATACGAGTACGTCCAAACATAGTCAAGCGAGTTGTTTTAGCTGATGGATCGGAAATTGGGATAGAAGGAGAAACTAAATTGAGAGTAAATTATGAGGGTAGGGAAAGACATATGAATTTTTGTGTGGTACCACATCTCCCCGTGGTTGGCATTTTGGGAGTAGATTTCATAGAAAGGTTCCTTCTATCAATTGAGATGACAGGAGGAATGCTACAAGTATCGTCTTTATTAGAACCCAATCACAGGGAGACATTAGCTATTTTATCAACAGAACCAGGTACTGGATTAGTCAGCCTCAATCAGAATCAGGAGGAAAAGCTAAATAGATTAGTTGGGAAGTATCACGAAGCAAATCCAAAAACTTTAGGCCTCACTAACTTAACATCACATAAAATACACCTTCAGGAAAACCATCCTATAAAACAACACAATTATCGAACTTCTCCAAAAGTTAGGCAGAGTTTATACCGAGAAGTGGACAAGATGTTGAGAGACGGAATTATCGAACCTTCGAGAAGTGATTGGTCAAGTCCAGTCGTCATGGTTAAAAAGTCGTCTGGAGAATATCGTTTCTGCTTGGATTGTCGAAAGGTTAATGAATTGACGAAAAAAGATACTTATCCACTTCCTCGGATTGACGAAATTTTAGATCGACTTAGATCCGCTAAGTATATAACAACCATTGATCTAAGCCAAGCCTATTTTCAGGTTCCATTAGACAAGGATAGTAGAGAGTACACCGCTTTTACAGTTCCGGGCCGTGGTTTATACCATTTCAAGCGAATGCCGTTTGGTTTGACTAATGCTCCGGCAACATTCCAAAGGTTAATGGATCGGTTGTTTGGTAGTTCATTTGAACCTCACGTTTTTTGTTACCTCGATGATGTGATTATTGTTACCGAAGATTTCGAGGAACATCTCATCCAAATTGAGAAAGTTTTGAAACGAATAATCGAGGCCGGATTATCTATTAATTTTGCGAAAAGTGAATTTTGTTGCTCAGAAGTGAAATTTTTAGGTTATGTCATAAATCAGGATGGGTTGAAAACTGATCCTGAAAAGGTAGCTCCAATTCTAGAATACGCTGCTCCCAAGAATTTGAGACAATTACGACGATTTCTAGGGATGGCATCCTGGTATCGTAGATTCATACCTATCTTTGCAAGTATATCCGAACCTCTCCATTGGTTGATGAGAAAGAATATACCTTGGCAATGGAACTCCGATCAAGAACATTCTTTTCAAGCTTTGAAGGATAAATTAACAGAAACCCCAATATTGGCCTGCCCAGACTTTACTATCCCTTTTTCAGTTCAGACAGACGCTAGCTCTTATGGGTTGGGGGCAGTAATCACTCAAGTTGTCAATGGAGTTGAGAGAGTGATAGCCTTCGCCAGTCGAACATTGACAGGTGCTGAGCGAAACTACACCGTTACCGAAAAAGAGTGTCTAGCAGTGGTATGGGCAATTGGTAAATTCCGACATTATCTTGAAGGTTTCTCTTTCAAAGTGATTACCGACCATGCCAGCTTGAAATGGCTATATAACTGTAAAAATCCTACAGGTAGAGTAGCCCGGTGGGCATTAACTTTATTAGAATATGATTTTGAAATTATTCACAGAAAAGGAGCTTTTCATCATGTCCCCGACGCACTTTCCCGAATGTTTGAATCTTCAGAAACCATTTCGAAAGAGTATCTTTCTACATTAGCTCAAACTTCAGATACGTGGTATCTTCGTAGGATGAGGGAGGTGATTCAATATCCCCAGCGATTTTCGAATTGGCTAATCTGGGAAGGTAGATTATACTGTCACCGTACCGACCCTCTGACTGATCTCTTGGCCGAAGATTTAGACTCTTGGAAATTGGTGTTACCCCGGGAATGGAGAGAACGGGTATTATATGAGAGTCATACTATCCCGACTGCGGGGCACGGAGGAACCCATAAGACCTATGCTAGAGTAACCAGGTATTATTATTGGCCGGGAATGTATCAAGATGTGGTCAATTATGTTCGTGCTTGTGAAATTTGTCAGAAAACCAAATCATTGAATAGTAAGCCAAGTGGGTTGATGAACCCTAGGAATTTCGATACACCCTGGTCAGTCATAGCTATGGATATTATGGGACCATTGCCTAGGAGGAAAAATGGGTTCGCTTATATTTTGGTAATTGTAGACTTGTTCACTAAATGGGTAGAATATATTCCTTTGAGAAGAGCTAATGGGAATTTGATTGGGAAAGCATTAGAAACTTATATTTTCTTTAGATGGGGCTTACCAACTGTGATAATTTGTGATAATGGTACTGAATTTATTAATAGACATTTGAAAACCCTTGTCGAAAGTTTAGGGATACAATTATCAACAACCCCTGTATATCGACCCTCAGCAAACCCAACGGAAAGATGTAATAGAACCTTGAAAGCTATGATTACGTCATTTATAGATCAAGATCATCAGACGTGGGATAAACACCTATCAGAATTCCAATTTGCAACGAATACCAGTCCACATTCCTCAACCAAATACTCACCAGCTTACCTTAACTTTGGGCGCGAACCGAAACATCCACTTTTAGTTAGGCGCGATATTGAGAAAACCGAAAACTCAGATAATGACGCTATAAAGGCGTGGAAAGTTAGAATGGATTGGATGAATATCATCTACGATTTGGTTGCGAAAAATATCGGGGAAGCTGGAGATAATCAAGCTTACTATTATAATCGGGTATGGCGGGAAACGGAAACGCTTTCGTCTGCTGCCGACAAACGATCTGCTAAATTAGAGATGAAATATACTGGTCCGTATATCGTCGATAAGGTTCTTTTGCCAACAGTTTATCTTTTACGCGATGAGAGGGGTAGACCTGCAGGGAAATGGCACATAACAACCCTCAAAGCAAAACCTCAACCTCATAACACACATATTCTTCCAGATGTCCCACTTCAATGGGAAAGTGAAGAAGGAGGTGAGGGAACGAATGAGTTGGGAAACGAAAATCCCTCTGGTTCAACGACTCCCGACATAGAAGATAGAACAATGGCGGAAGAAGAGAGCAGAGGAAAGGGAGATGGAGAGATTATCGAACCTCGAGATGATAGAGAAACAAGATCACCCATCCGACCCCAAACCCACATTAACCCCACCCAATTTTCCAAACCCAAACGTGGAAGACCCCGGAAAG